>JASDQU010236125.1:0-10545 GCA_032191745.1 Picea mariana
AAGTCACTCACACCACGGAGTGACACAGGAGCCATTCTTCTAATCTAGACATATATCCTCGAAGAATAAATGTCCTGAACCATTTTCTGTCTGGGAAATCTTTGTCCATTGATCATCCATCTAGTTGATAATCATTTTCAACATTGTTGATAGTCTTCAAGGCAATCAGAACAATATCATTCAATAGAACACAACTGTGTCTATCCATAGTAGTACACAACTACAATCCAGTGGTACACTACCACACCAAGTAGCACACAAGTACTTGATCAATGATGTATAGTCACAAACAGTGGAACACATCCACCACAGTAGTATACATCTATTGTCTAGAGACATACAATCTTCATAACAATCATCTGATATCAGCCTGCACAAAAACAATGTTATGATATAAATTGAATCATCTGGGCCATTCTTCCACTCACATATGTGAGATCTTGGAAGAGCATCTACCCTCAGAAGGTAAGACATCAATGATGAGTTGTCTGGATTATTCTTCTCAAGCAAGGAAGAATAATTGTCCTGATTTTTTAGCCTGGACCATTCCCCACCCTGGCCCATTCTTCCGACACTAGACAAAGTGTAGTCTGGAGAGAATGAGTCTTCCCTGAGGAACGTATGTCCCTGATTGTTGAACCTGGACCATTCCCCACCCTGGGCCATTCCTCCGACACTAGACAAAGTGTAACTTGGACAGAATGATTCTTCCCTAAGGAATGACTATCGGGACCATTTCCAAAGGAAATGATTGTCCTACACCAACCTCCAAAATGGACCATTCCCCATGTTAACCACAATGGGAAATCATTGTCCAGCAAGGTGGGCCAGTCTTCTTGAGTAACCCTCAATAAGAGAGACTGCCCTGGACCATTCCCCATGTTAACCGCAATGGGAAATCGATGTCTATGGTACATCGGCGATCCATCAAACCACTTTCATTACGAAAATGACCGTTCGATCTAGACCATTTTCCGAACTGGAAAATGCCTGTCCGTCAAAAATCTCAAACCACTTTCCAAACTGGAAAGGAACTGCTCATCCTGGACCATTTTTCGAACTGAAAAAATGAATGTTCATAAATCAATAACACATCAGTGCTCCCTCCCAACCTGGGATTCATCTCTTCCTTTTTCAATAAGGAAGTCATCTCCACAAGCTCTAGCTTAATTATGCAAACTCTTTCATCTTGGACAGAAGCTTTACCAAAATGTATTCTTATCTGCTCATCTATGGAGATATATATATTGGAGAACCACTTTCTCCTTTCTGGACTTCATCACGGAGAATGTAATGCTTGATCTCAAATGTACTTTGGTTTTTTTGGAACACTGGTTTTCTCTAGAGGCTTCATATAGCTCTGATCAATAAGGTATGTCATTGTTGGATTCCTTGTTGTTTCTTGCTAGCTCACAACATCGTTACCAGGGTCAAACTGGAACATATCCAAGTGATACTTCTTTGGCCATCATGAGAGTTTTTCATGGATTAGCAATCCATCATACCGAGCTTCTGAATAACCATTCTGATACAATATCTCGTTTATAGAAAGTCTTCACCACGCTTATGTTGTGTTTTGGAGGTTCTCCACCAAGTTGTCTTCTTCCATATGCATACACGGGTCTCTTTCTAGTATACCTCAAAGCCTTGAGGTTGTTCTGCATGTAAACTCCAACCCATGGATATTGCAGACGATATACTGGCTCATGTAGAGGTATGTCTAGTTTACTGGAACAAGTAATCATCATAGTCTTCTCCCTCCATCTGGGAGAAACTCTAGTCCTCGATCTCACAATGATTTCATTCATAATTATTTGATACATTGTTCTTCATCACAACTTTCAGTTCCTCTGCTTGATTGCTTTTAGTGAGTTCATATCATGCTGGTAATCTTGTGATTCTAGATACAATGATTGGTTGTTCTGGCTTCTCTTCCTTTCTTGGAATCTTCATGTTCTTCCTCATGTTTTTCTTTATCTCTTGGGTCCATGGAGTTTCTTATAGATTCCATGCCCTAAAGATTTCACTTCTTCCTTTCATCATAGGATCACGGATGTGGATGGACAACCAGGGATACTTTAAGGCTTCTCTTCGAAGAAGACTTCTTCTAAGATCGAACTGAACACGTACTGCTTTTCATGGCTGCTACCATGGATATATACTTCATCATTTTTCAATGGATCATAGGATTAGCTCCCTCCTAATCCTTGCTTCATGTATGACTACATGCTCTTCTTTATATAATCGGCTCCCTCCATCTAATATAGTCCACGCTTTCGTCTACATCCTTATTTCCTTCTGCAAAGTGTCATAAGTCTTTCTCCAATTTCCTCTTGATTGCTGACTTATTTCTGTCTTTTCTTCTTCTAAGTTTCTTCAAGATTGATTCTGATTTCGTCTTATCTTGTAATAGATTCCACATGATTTGTTTGATGTATTTCATCCTTTTATGTGTATTATCTGACTTATATAATGATAGAAATACTTATCTTGTTTGTTCTTCCATAGGTATAGTTCTTCTTGGAACATATTATCTTCTAAGAGATAGATATACAAAATATGTACAGAGACTATGCAAACAAGATATGTACAAGAACTAAAAAGAGTATTGTTACCTTGTCTTTAGAAGAAGAAGTATGGTTTATCCTGCTTGGTCTTCTTTGTAGGTTCCTTTTCTTCGGCAACTGATTCTTTGTGTGTCCCCTTCCTTTTCTTTAGCTCAGGACAATGACTCTTGTAGTGACCATACTTTCAACAGTTGAAGCATTGTATTTCTGACATGTCTTTCTCTTGATTTGGCTTCTTCCTTGAACCAAACTTCCTTTTGTTCCTGAAATTCTTGAATCTTGTTGTAAAGGCTTGATCATCGTACTTCTTTTGGGGTTTCTCTTTTGCACTGATCCTTGATTCTTCTTGAGCACAGCAAGTCCAAATTTCTTCAAATGTAGGATACTCCTTCCTTGTGTTGATGCTTGCGGAAAATGCATCCCATGTTTGGGAACACCATTGAGTACTATGTTTACCAATTCCTTCTCTGAAATGATCTCTTCAATAGCTTGTAGTTGATATCTTAACTAGGAGATTCTTACAAAGTATGATGTTGTGTTGTCATCATCATTCATCTTCATGTCACGGAGCTCATTCTTCACACTCATTACTTGTCCAATGTTTCTGACTGAGAAGAGGTTTGTTAGGGCATCGTACATCTTCTTCAATGAGTCAATATGGGAGATGTAGGGTATCAAGTGGTATTTTATAGAGTCCACTATGATACTCATGGAATTTATGTCACCGTCTTTGAACTTTTCCATAACTGCAACGTTCTGCGATTCTTTCTCTTTTCCTTCTTCAAACTCTGGTTTCACGATCTTTCCTTTCCGATATCCAACACTTTATTCTTGGCAAGGATGAGGTCAATCCTTGTCTTCCATGCTCTAAAGTTAGAAGCTCCATCTAACTTGTTTTCTAACTTCATAGACTAAGTCATGGCTACTTTGACTTGGTCAACCCTAGATTTGACCAAAAACTCAAACTTGACATCTTGGCTTGTTGAGAGTACCAAGAGATGCGCTAGGCTAGGGCGCACTAGTCTATCTGGAAATTTGTTCAGTCCCTTCACTTAAGGTGCCTCAACGAGAGGATTAGGGTTTTTGTAACTGCACCTACTAGTAACCCTAGCAGCAGTGCTTTGGTGACTACTCCTGCTAGAAACCCTAGCGACAATTCTTCTACAAGCTTAATATCCTTATGGTTATGCTTCCTTCCAGTGGTTAGACTGAATGAAGGAGGTGTGGGCCCATAACCTGTTAGAATATAATGGATGTGCTCATTTTACCATCGACAATATCACTATTTTCACCCAACCATAGGCTGAAGCCACCCTCTGAGCACCTTAACCTTGACTGAGAATCATTTTGGAAGCAAACCCTAGGCTAGATAGACAAACAAAGGGTAGTGCACCTTTCCCCAAGGATAGTGCATCAAACAAGAGCTGATCATATAGTCCAAACCCTAACCAAGAGATAGCCCAAGCCGAAGCGTAATCTACTAGTTGCAGCAGCTGCAACAGAAACTCTCCTCCAAGCATGCGCACAAACTGGACAACTGCAATGCGCACAAGTGTTGCTTTGCAATTCTGAGAATGCCTGCCAAAATGAAGATTGGCCTCCTGTATTTATACTAATTATGGCTAACTGCCTGGGCCAACTTCTCATTCTAGGTATCTGTCTGTTCAATATATATTATTTCTTCTCACCGACTTCTTCTCTTGGAGGCTAATAACCTAATACAAATTATCCTCTTGAGATGACATGTCTTCTAGGGTTATTATCCAACTCATTAGGGTTTCTTCTTGCTTCCCAGAATATTCTATTCTCGTCAGGTTTACACGTGGAGGTAAATACCTCCCACAACTACCATAATATCAACAAATATATCATCAATGAAGTGCCTCAACAAAGTACCTAACAACCAATATCATATACCAAGTATATGCCTCAACCATGCACCTAATATGTGTCTCAAGCATGTGCCAATGCCTCAATAATATACCAAATACTTGCCTCAAGAACACACCATAACATCATCAACATGTAACCCTAAAAAAATGCATATAAACATAAATGTAACTCTATAATAGAACTGGTGTATGTGATCACAGACCTGCAAACTTTCCTCAACTTCAGCAACAAGATAATAGCATCTTCATCAAACTTTACCTTACTCTCACAGAACTAGTTTTTGGATTAGTCACAAACCTTAAATTTCAAAAATAATAACTCCATACTTGTTATGAGCAAAGGTATGAAACTTGTGCACAATATTATTCAATATCATCTTTGTAAATCATGTCAGTTTCACTTCTTAGAACATCCCAGAAAAGGAGTTATAGCAAAAATGGTAGACCTTGCTGAATTTTGGCTTATTCTAGAGAGGGAACTTGTAGAGCATGCCACGCATGGAATATTTGATAGATAGTTATGAAAATCATGTAAAACATACTACTGACTGTAATCTATCCATTTCATTTATTCTCATAGAATTTTTATCCTCTATGAATAAGTTATGATTGTTTTACCTGGAACACTTGTTTGAGACTAGTTTCAGGATTGGCCACAAACCCTATTTTCCACAGAGTATATATTAGAAAATACAATGACCCAGAAGATGAAATGTTTACCACGGGTACCTTGACATGTATTCTCTACTTCCTCCAATTTTCACTATCTGAATCATTCTAGAAAACAAGTTATAGCGAAAATGGTAATATGTCCTTTAAATAACATATCATTGAACACATCATCACAAGACTTCATCCTCCCTTGGAATTTTCCCCTTCTTTACTTCATATTCCCTCTGAAATTCACCTCAGATATCCATGGTTACCTAAAATAATAATCACTTACTCACATAGAAGATATTCAATAGAATGTGTGTGTGAATATACTTATGAGTGACTTCTTGAGGTGTATATATACTTTTACTAAGTAACCTCTTTCCTTAACTTTAGGGCTTCTTGAAATTTCTTGTTACAACCACTTTACCCTTTCATTAATGACTTGCAAAAAATTAAGGGATTCTTAACCTATATTGTAACCAATTAGGGGCTTCTTAACCCATCTTTGGGGCTTCCAACTTCATGACCTCATAACTCCTCAATCGTAAGGAACTACATGATGTTCCACCTATCAATGAAAATGGTATGACAAGGACTCTCCATATATGAGTGTGTTACATGCATTTGCACTATCCTTCAGGTCCTTATTTCTCAACCAACTTCAGATCTAATGACCACACATTCGGGGATTCATGTAGACTTCATCAAATGCACCCAACACATATGTTGACATCAAACATTCTTGTTGACATCATGTGACAAATAACTCACCATAAATGTCGATCACAACTCTGGGATATCTTGAACACTCTGAGGGTTGACATCGATGACAACAATTGTCCAATAGTATCCATTTTAATTCTTGAGATATCTAAGTCCAAATTAGCCAGTTTTTTATCTTCCCCAAACTTCTTAAGGAAAATAGTTTCAAATATTCTCTAGCTAGTGATAGAAGCTTCATATAAAGAGTAGAACAAAGTGGTGGCTTTATTCTCAAATGTATGAGGGAGTATCCTACATAAAACATCTTCATGACGAACATTTTGAATCTTTATAGTTTATAAGAACTTCTTTGCATGGTCCTCAACCGAGTCTTTCCTCTCTAGATCAAACTTGGGGATAAACTTTTTAGGGTGCTTGGGCATGTCATGGATTACTCCAGGTACTACGACAACGTCTGGGAGTAACCAAGGTTCATAAGGTTTATTTGGTTTTGGGTTGTTGTCATCCATGACTTGAGGATTATATAAGACCAATTATAAGTGTCCTTCCCCTTCAGACTCACTTTGAGAGTTTTATTCTTCTTTAGAATTCTCTTCTTATTTACCTCTTTATGTGAGAGGCAGAGAGTTTCGCATCAAGAGAGGAATACCACCACCACCAGCGACTATGAAAAAATTGAGTTTGAAATCAAAGGATTATGTGAAGTTGTTAAGAGTTGAAGGTATTTAATACTATGGGGTTCTAACGTTAGGTTTTTCCTGGTAAGTGAAAGACTAGGAGAAGAACGGGTCCTCACTAGGTAAATATCCTTGACCTTGGGGTAAAAAATAGTCAATGGTAAGTTGTTCGGTCTGCCTAATCCACGGTATGGTCACAACATGTTTAGTGCATTCACAGGATTGTCTGACTATAATTTCAATTTCTGGAATGGTCAGGATATGGGGTCGTGGTGAAGAAAATACAGGTTCAGACTGAGAATGAATATGCTGAGAAGTAGTTTGAGTAGGCATGTTCCTAGAATATTATGGGGGGTGTGAAGCGTGCTTAATGTGAGGCTGATGAGAATCACTATGTTGAGTTGTGCTAACAAGTGGGGTAGAATGGGTAGGGATTTGAGCTTTCTTTGCAACCATTCAATTCGATGTCCCTCCTTCTAGCACCATTTATGTTGACGAGATTGAATGACTCGTTCAAGAAGGTGAGGGAGAACATCCGATGGTAGGTCCCAATTAGACCCACTCTCGTTTGGAATAACGTTTCTGACCAAAATAATGGCCTAGTTGTCGATCTAAACTAAAAAATATAAATATGAATTTGAGAACAGAATGTTCTTAGATGAATTAAAATTCTAAAGAACTAATCTAGGCTAAAATGATTATTTATTGTCCTAAGATACATTCCTATTCTATCCTATCCTGATCATGAATAAGCTATAAAAAATAAGTGCAGTTAAATATTTTATTACTTGCACAGAAATAATTCATAAAAAGCAAGGAATATGAAAACTTAACAATACAATGAGTTAGACATGAGTAATTGATTCACGTCGTTGGAATTAAATGAAAATAATGGCAACTGTGGACATACAGAAAATAGTCTAGAAATGGTTCATTAAACTAAAATCCACACATTCACATAAATAAACATGCATAAATAGAATAGTCTTATTCATAGACATTTGTACCAAAATCTTCAAAATGTCTCTTGTTCAAATTCACATACAGTAGTAGTATTGTTCTGCAACAATCCAAGTCCAAAAGCCTCTTCTCAATTACAGTCATGCCTTTTATAATTATTCGTTGACCGTTTAAATTCTATATATTCAATCATATGCAAAAAGAAATTTACAAAAGTGACTCTTCGCATTCCTTTCCTTATCAGGATTACAAAAAGAAAACATGAGATAGGTGGAGCAGTTATGACAATCGGTATCATTATGGATTCTTCTACGCTTGCATCTAGTCTCGATTTTCCTTTCAGAGTGAATAATCATCCATGCTCTTTTGTAACTTCTTTGACTGCATCTTTTCAACATCCAATTCACCATCACAAACCTTGGTAGAAACTTCTTGTTTTAATTCTTGGGTTGTGCTTTTGATAAATTCTCGGGCCATAGTGATGAGTTTGACAGGTCTCAATAGATACTCTTCAAGAGAGTCTTTATTTATCTTAGTTAAGAGCTCAATGTTCACCTTGCTAGTTTCCCTATGCTTCTCCACCTTAGCTATCCTGATTTTGGCAGGCGTTGCTTCATCAATGGGGGCATTAGCATCATCCCAAATTCTTCTAAAAGATCATCATAATTAATCCATAGTCGTTTTCATGTCTTATATGTTGTATTTTGGATGGCTTGGACATATTCTAATAGAGGCTTCCAAGTATCGAAGAATACTTGGTATTTTATCTTTCATTTTCTAGAATAATGTGGCATTGTAGTTGGGGAATGTTTATATACTTCTTGCGAGTCAACGATCCTTACAAAGGCATCATTTGGCTTTTGGTACTGATCCCTTATTTCAGTTATCTAGTCTTCAAGCCTCAATTGATCATCCTAATCAATCTTCGTATCATTTAGAAGGGATAATAACTCCTTCTACTAAATCCTAAGATTTTCGTTCAGGTCGAACGTATATACCTTGATTGTTTCTAGGGCCAAGGTATTTTCCTTTCTCTCCTCGAGAAATTCTTTAATATTTTCATTTCCATGTTAAAATCCCTTGATACGAAGGTTTGTTGTTCAACATAGAATTTGGCTTCATCTATCTCAACCAGAACTTAAGATATCTCCTTTGTATATGTTGGATTACTGAGAGGGGGGGTGAATCAGTAATAGAGCAATTTAATTCTTTTTAACCATATAATCCAAGTGTTATACCAATGTAGCATTATCATCCAATAAATGCAGAGTAAATAAGTAATGAACAAATGAAAAATCATACACATACACAGTACACCAGTGTTTTACGTGGAAACCCAAAGAGGGAGAAAGCCACGAAATGATTTTTCTTATATGTCTTGAAGAATTACATTCATTGGAAGCACCAACTTTCTTTGTTTTCCAGCTGCAACTAGAAGGACACTCCAACCCCCTTGTTTCTCAGGCTACAATCTGAAGGAAGCTCCAACTCCCCTATTCTCTGGCTACAACTAGAAGGAGGATACAACCCCCTATGTTCTCCGGCTACAACTGAAAGGTGGCTACAACCACCTGTCCTTGCCCTGTCCAAATGCCCTGAACTAGAAGTAGAATGATGGAACCACTGTCACACTATCACTGTGAGATATACCGATGTAAACATGTACCAATAAACCTGAACCATGCATCAACCTATACCTCAACCTGTAATCAACATGTACCATAAACAAGTGCATCAACCATGCACCAACTTGTACCAAACAACCTGTAATCAACATGTATCATAAAAAAGTGCATCCAACCATGTACCAAGTATGTACCAATCATGTGTCAACTATTCATCAACTATGACTCATCAATATGTACCAACATCATCAACTATACACCTCACGTATGTGCCAACTCATCAACTACTTGTCTCAACCATGTACCCAACATGTACCTTAACCAAAATCCCTCATCATTTTCATCATCCAAATATGATTTGTAACTTTGTAATAGAACTAGTGTATATGATCACATACCTGCAAACCTTCCTCAACTTTCACAACAAGAGACTAGCATTTTCATCAAACTTTTCTTTGGTCTCACATGACTAGTTCGGGATTAGTCAACAACCCTAACTTGAAATAATCATAACAATGTACTTGTAATGAATAAAGATCTGAAACTAGTACACAATGTTCTTCAATTTGTTTAATGTAATTACTCCAGGTGTCACTACTTGGAACCTCTCAGAGAAGGAGTTATAGAAAAAATGGCATACCTTGCTGAATTCTGGCTTATTGTAGAGAGCAACCTTGTAGAGCATTCCCTACACGGAATACTTGTTGAATGGATATGAAAATTTTACACAACATACTAAAGACTTTACTCTAACCAACACATTTGGTCTTACTGAATTTGGATCTGTTATGAAGAAGTTATGACGTTTTTACCTGAAACAAGTGTTTTAGACTAGTTTTAGGACTAGCCACAAACCCTATTTTCCACAGAGTGTAACTCCAAAAATAAAATGACCCACAAGTTGATTTTTTTACCACGGATACTTGGATATGTTTCCTCAATGGCCTATCAATTTCACGATCTGAATCATTATAAAAACAAAGTTATTGTGAAAATGGTGAGATGACATGTAAATAACATACCTTAGAAAGCATCATCAAAAGAATTTATCCTCCCTTGAATTTTGACCTTCTTTTCTTCACCTTCCCTTTGAAATTCGGATTAGATATCCTTTGGTTACCTCAGTCACCTATAGATATTCAATATGCTCAAGTGTGATGTAAAATGAGAGAGCCTTGCCTCTTATTTATACTCTCCAAATAGCATCTTCTAGGTCACTTAACCTATTTTCCTCATTTTTAGGGTTAACCAGTTTCCATAATTAGAAATTTCTCCATTACTTTATCATTTAAATATTCCTCCTTGACTTTGTCACCTCACTTTATCATTTAAATAATCTTCTTTGATTTTGTCACTTCACTTTATTATTTAAATAATCCTTCTTGACTTTGTCACTTTACTTTATCATTTAAATAATAATTTCTTATTTGCAAGCTCTTTGACT
>JASDQU010236126.1:4232-16955 GCA_032191745.1 Picea mariana
TATATATATATAACCATAATACATTTTACAAAACTGAGAGAGGTTTTTGTTACTTGGTATGTTTGGAACAAAATGGTCCTCCATTTTTCAAAAATACTTTCCCATTTGTTCACAATTCAAGTTTGAAGATTGTCACTAAAACCTGCAGAACCGTAGAGTCCTATTTTAGGAAACTTTTGGATGGATTTTGAGCATGATTTCTATGAATTGATGGTTTGAGGAGATATCCATGAATGTGTAGAAGGCCACTGAACCTTTAAACCTTCAAAACTCCATCTCCATGGCTTCCAAAAATTTAATCTCCCAAAACTACTCCCAGAAACGCAGCGAAAAATAGGGGTCAAAGACGAGATGTTATCCTTTAACCATAATACCTCTGCATAAAATAAAATAATTTTTTTTATATGAAGATTTTTTGGAAATAAAACTCCTTCAGTTTCCCAAGTTTGATCTCTAATTGGCCACAATCTTTCAGGAATAAAGATGACTAAATAGGACATTTCTAGGAAATGTGCCTTCAAAAATTCTCCAAGTGACATGTTTTGAGTAGATTGTTCTTGTTGTGCCAGAAGTGAGTTTTTTGGACTCTATGACTATGCTTTGATGGTGTTGATGGTGTAATTTGGATGATAGGTTGACTAGCAGAAGAAAAAAAATACATTTGACTGAATGAATGTCTCCCAAGTGATGTTCTTTTGTGCAAACTGATGCAATACAATGATTTTGAGGGAGGATTTAGATGCCCTGGTGATTGAAATGAAACTTGATAATGGAGTGGGGATTAATGAAGGTGAAATGAACAATTTTAATGCTTTGAATGGTATTTAATAATATTGAGGTCGATTTTTTCTAGTGATGGTGACATGACATTTTCATAGGAACTTTCATGAGAGCAATGACATATGGAACCTGAATAATCATAATTCCTATAATTTATTGGACCCTAACACCTTGTAAATAAGAAATTCAAAAGATACAGTTTTTTGGGAAACCATGTTTGTATTTTTCTTTCAGGGGATTTGTTATAGGAAGATTTGCCTCACCCCATGCAATCTTTCACATAAAGAATTTTTCCATTTCCCTATGCAGACTTGAAGTCCCTTTCTACAAATCCCAGAGCTAAAAATACATTTTTTCCACATATACACAACTTTACTACTATACAACATCCATATACACATGTTGCACCACTACAGCCTGTGTACATCGAGAAATGTGCCCAAAATTGAAAAATATTGTCGGGTTTCCATGTCAAGTCACATGATCAATGATCCTTAGCCTTCCATATACTAGACACATTCTGACTCGACCCTTCAGTTCCATTTAAAGGCTATAAATGGTCCAAATCCGATCTATGGAAAGAGGAGAAAGAATTCATATTTGAGACAAAATTTAATCTGGAGAAATTATTCACTTCACATTGAGTCTGCATCCCTTTGTCCTTTAAGTATGAACACATTGTTCAACCCCCAAGCTCTTCCCCTACTAATTGAGAACTTTATTGTCTCTCTTAAATGAGATTGTTTTTGGTGGAGGATTGAAGTGGTGGAGGCCCAACTAGAAGGAACTTAGTTTCTTGGTTCCAAACCGTGCCACATGGAAGTCTGTAACTCATTCACTTCTATTGATTATATATTAGTAGAAATACTCTTTTCTCGTCCATTTAAAATCTTGCAAATATTTTAATTAATATTCCATGGGATTATTTGTTATGAATGTTCATGGATTATGCTATTGAGTAACATCATATATTATGACCATATGCTTAGATTGCTTGGTTGTTGAGAACTAGTTGTAGGTATATTTCTTTGAGTCGAGTGCTCGAAAGGTGGACTTCATTGAATGTCTAGAAGAGGTAGGCCTCTTATCTTGTCTTGCTAGCATATTTGTTTATATATCATACTTGAGACTAGAGTTGATTTCTGCAGTCATTTTCATCTATTGTTGTTTACCCCTATCCATAGAGAGATTTTCCTCATAACATAATTGGCAACCGTACTCGGGATTGAATATTCTTTTTTGGGATTTGGAGTGTTTTTTATCCTTAGATTTGTCTCGTTCATATTGAAATTATTATTGTATTATTACTTGACAGCCTCTATTCACTCTGGGTCTAAGTCTATCAGCCTTCTCCTTAGCCTAGCTGTGTTTTGACACATATACATGGTTTTTTTCTTGAAAATCACATACATATGTGTTTTGTCCTTCTGCAAGCTACATACATACACACTTTTCCCTTGAAAATTCGTTTAAACCAACCTTTATTTCTTGCTTGATGGGTTTGGTGGTTGCTTGGTAGGTTTTGATGATTGTTGAGTCTTATTGGGTCTCTGTAGCGATTGTTAATTGTCTTTGGAATGATAGGAAACCTATCCTTGGTTGAATTTTTGGGTAGTGCCTTTCTCTTCATATTTTCATTTTGATTGTCCTTGCACCTTAGGTTGGGTGTTTTCCTCCTTGATATCCTACTTGCATTGCCTCTATCTATATAGAGTAGATTCTTTATATCAAGATGTTATTCAATCCTTGGATTTTCATTTTTATTATATTTAAAATACAAAAATATTAGGAATTTTACATTGATTGGCATTTTTATCTCTTGAGTCTTTGTCATTTATCTTAGTTCATGTAAAGAAAGATTGCATTTTTATTTAGAATTGCAGAATTGCATTGAAATTTGTATTTTTAAGAAGCATATCATTTATTGGAAATTGAGGTTAGGAATTTGCATTGTATTCATATTCATTTATGTTACTTTCTAAGTCATAACATCACTAGTTTCATGAGCACACATTTTGAGTAAACAAGGCCATTAAAATTAATGCTATAATTTAAAATTGTTTAGTAATGATTTTATTTTCTAGGGTGCATAAACTACCTTAGGATTTAGTGCCTTGGAATAGGATTTTGTGAGTAAAGATCTCCAAGGCTATTAAATCGACATATGTATATAACTGAGGGTGTTGTAGGAAAATCTCCCTGCGGACAGGTAGACCGCCTCTAGAGCTTGACCTTAACCCTAGACAGAAAAATGCTTAACATGGACACTGACTTCCTTTCAAATCTATCTAAACTAACACATGAGAAGGAAGGATAACAGAAGTACCTTTTAATCGATGTTTGTCCCTGTATGCTCCGAGTTGCACTCCAATCCTTTGCTCCTCGCTGAGTTCTGCAGACAAACAAGATACGACCACTTCCTACTCTATTCATATTATCTTGAAAACAGATCTACCAATTAATGATAAGTTCATGTAAAATCAGACACAAACTAGAAAGAAACAGGCCAAGTGTGTCATATTAATGAGAATAACGACAGTAGTACTTACAATCGTATATGCGAATGCAATAGCTTCGTCAAGTCCTCTTCGTCTAACCCTTGCTCGAAAGATCCACAAACTCGCTGACAACAGCTTCACTGGTCACTTCTCCTTTAGCTGACTGTGTGTTTCCTATGAGATCATAGGTTTCATGCTAGCAATTCGTCCCCCTTTCCACCATCATAGAGCTTGCTTATATAGATTGGGAGGAGCTTAACCTCTTGAGTTATGTTTAGAATAAGTTGGGAACCTCCTCCTTAGATCAAGGATTTGTTGATGAAACCAAGAATTCGAGTACAACTACCTCCTAATCTCGAAAGATCATTTCCTTATTCTCCTCACCGGGCTAACAACTAACCCAGATTAGGGAGCGCTCCTTCAAAAGGGCCATCAGAGCGCTAGAATGCTCCCATAGAGGCTTAAGGGGAGCGCCAGTGATTGAAAAGTGGGAAGCTCTCCTGCATAGRGGTAAGGGAGTGTTATAACGCTCCCTGAGGCCTTATAGGGGAGCACCASTGCTCCTAAGGCTATTTCAGAGGAGCGTTCACCCTCAAAACCCTTGATTGGAAGCCTTTTTCAGGTGTTAAGAGATGTTTGACTCCAGTGAACTAGTTCTCCTTCTTCAAACCAAGTACATAAGATGTTTTAAGTGCCTCCTTAGTGTCATCATCATGGCAGTATGATTCAACAACATTTGCGACACTTGTAACCAACTTGCGACACTTGCGAAAGTTGTAAGGAAGTTGCGACACTTACGACAATTGAGAGGAATATGCGACACTTATCCAGTTGAGTGATTTTGATGTGTAACAGAATGCCCCCCAAAGTATGAAGTCAGAAGATGCGAACTGATGACTGAAATACTTTGTAGACGTTTAAGCAAGGGTATAGACTCGGAGAACCTGACGAAAGCTGCACACAAACATCCAACAAACATCATGACATATTTCAAAACCCAAGGCAGGCATGCCTATGCTTGGGTGATCGAGACTTGTAAGGTATGGCCGCCAAAATATACACTGCGAATCCATAATTGTATTGATAAAAAGGGTATATCCACTGAAGATACAATGTGGATCTATACTTTGATGACTCGGACTGATCATAGCAACGAAATATACACAGTGGATCTATGAGATGACAAGACATAGCCACGACCAATACAAAATGGATCTATGTAACAGTGCATGTGTTCTTTATCCAATAGAAAACTCCTTCGCAAACTGGGCGAAGCATATATCACAGTGAATACTCGACCCAGGGTCTTCTTACCGATCCCAATGTGATACGATTCTAACCATGTGAATAGATGTCTTTATGTCGAACATGGAAGAAACCACTTGATTACCGGTCAATGAGGTAAACCGTTAACAAGTGTGAGGGAAATCACCATTAATGTCAATTATTCCCAAGGTAACTTAGTACATTCCATCGAATGTGAATATATGAGCTGAGGTCGAACATTCGTGGAATCATTCGATCAGAGGTCAATGATATAAACCCACTGTCGAACGTGAGGAGGCCTGCCATTGAGGCATGCAGGTCCCAAAGTACTAACTTGTTTCTAAGTCTAATTCCTAGATAATGTGCTGAAGTTGACAGGAATAGACTTGTCGAGGGAGGGCCTTGATGTATCCCCCATCAACGACACGAAACAGACATAGATATGTAATTGGAAGATCAAATGGACATGGACTGACACCAGCTTTGAGGCAAGATATTTGGGATGGCTGACTCTCGAGGCGGATACTTCCCTTGAACACTGAGGCACAACAGCAAAACGTGACATGGACCAAAACTATGCAGTGGGTATCGTGACTTGCGTCGGGTGACCCAAAGGAGCGAAAGGAACTCAGAGGATTGGCTCAGTGTAGAGGTTCGGAGGATTATGATATGTGAAAATGACACAGTGTCGTGTTCAAGGGCGACTCTAAGAAGTGCTAGATGATGTTCTCAAGAGACTGCTTGGATTGTTCCTTTCAATTTTTCCCCCATATAGATAGATGAGTACCTCGTTTTGATTTAATGAGCTCGAGGAGGATAACACATGCTCGATATAACTTACCTTTGGTAAGTTCCTCTTCCTTTGTTTAACAAACCGGAAGAAGTAAGGGATCGGTCCCGTATGGTCCTATCGATGTGTGCTTTAACGAGTCCAAAGACAGAAAACTCGAAGGTTTTTCGGGATTATAGAGTTTGGAAAAACTCTTAAAAGAGAACTCTCTCAGTTCCTTTTTTCGTACAGTAGTCCAACGAGACCGAAAAAGGGTTAAACTATCGCTTGCAAGACGCCCTTTCTGACCTTTTAATGAGTGTGAAAGGAAGCAAGATCACTCGACAATCTTTTCATGTTTAGAGAGTCTGAAAAGGGTTTAAAGGAGACTCCAGGGGGGTTCCTTTTTCGTGTATTCATATCCAGACAGGTCCAAAAAAGAGATAAAAGTTTACACGGTTACGTTCTCATATTGTCGAGCTCGAGAATGAACTAAGACTATGCTCATCAGTGTGACAAGGTGAATAACCGATCAAGACTGCCAGGAAACCTGCAATGCCAAAGCTACAAACAGAGTTTAGCGAAGCCATTACATCATTAGAAAAACCCAAAAATGACCATACCTTATAAAAAAATGGAATTCTATAAATAAGAATTGATTCAAAAATTCATTTACCATTTCATTTGCAAGGATTTTTGGAGTAGTGGAGAATCTCACTTTGGAGCAAATCTTGTTTTTCTCGCTGTTGGGGCTACGATCGATCATTTCTCTCTTCGTTCGAATAAGGTAGGTTCCCATCCCTTGATCTTTCAATTGCATGGTTTCAAATTGATTTTCATGGCATTATTTATTTTAAAACACAAAGCCCTAGGTCGTCCCTCTTTGACAAAATCGGCCTCCTTTTAAACATTAATAAAATCGGGGGATTCTTTTGCAAAATGTGTTAGGGAAGGGTTGTTAGGATGTCTAGACCCTAGAAATCAATTAGGCAAGTCATCTTTTAGCAAAAGAGCTCATAAAAATTCTCCCCAAAGGCCCACACACCCCCCCAAATCGTTTTTCATTTTAAACACGTTTTAATTATTATTTGGCAAATGTTAAAGGGTGTGGTGGTCAAAAAGAGTGATTTGTTGCTTTTAAATGACATGTGTACTTTGTTTTATGTTTTAAAATGTTTTTTGAAAATCACCGAAATTATCAAAACGTGAGGAATAATGAAATTCTTGATTTTTATGTTTTGTAGGTGTCTTCAACAATCATGATTGAATGGAAAGAGAAGGAACACGAGATGGATGATTTAGCCGCTCTACAGAGCCCTCGTATGCGGGCCGCTTTGCGAGCCTGTGTCTTGATCAAGTTTTTCAAATTGCAAAAAATGAAGAGAGAGATTCTACTGCTTGAGCACATGATCGGCCTTTGGGACGTTGCGAAACAGGGATTCCGTATTGGTACACAACTCCTAACCATCGAGTTGGAAGATGTGTAATTTTTGATCGGCCTCTCGAAAAGGGGGGTCCCTATATCTTTCACTAGACAGAGCGCATTACCTGAGCAGGTGGACGTGTATCTGGCACGTCACTGTCTTCTGGGAGCAAGGTTGGTAGGGGGCAGGATCCCTATCAAGGATATATGAGATCTTCCTCTCTGGTCTATATTATTTTCTATCACAAGCGTGACCGGAAGTACTAGTGCTCATTTCGCATCGAGATCACAGGTGGCCTATGGTGTTCAGTGTTTAGAGCCAACACTATTCAACTGGAGTGCAACGTTCCTTCAGAATGTGAAGGAACAGATCTCACGGTGCAGGACTGGTCAGAAGCAGTTCGGTTATGGCTCATTTTTGGTCTCATTCTTCCTAGAGTGCATCCCTCAGATGCAGCCTCAGATAGCATTGGCAGTACGCCCAGTGGAGGAACCTCGGATGGAGAGGTGGACTAGTCTGTCTCCAAGACTAGTTTTGGAGTCAGAGTTCCACTTCACTGGTGATTTATGCCGATGCAGACTTCCGTGGGAGTATGGACTTGATTTTTCCCATGGGGGAAGACTAGGATGAGTGAGGTAAGATATTAAGCCATACCTCGTCTAGTTTTTGTTTTTTAAGTTTTTGATGTATATGTATTTTTTTGGGTATGTAAAAGAGTTTTGACAGATGTTTTTTTTCCAACATGTAGACAAGGGATCAGTGTGCCCAGTTGATAAACCAGTACCAGGGCGTCATGGAGGCGCCCCAGTTGCAGCAGATCCAGTGGTACCAGTTATGGGTCTCCAGGAGGTCGAAAGAAACCTCCAAGGCCTTACGATGGGCATCCCTCCTCTGCGGAGGGGGGAAGTGCCTTTACATCTGCAGCGACACACTGTAGGGGTACCAGAGAATATCAATTCTCTGTTGAGGCGCGTAGTGCGTGCAGTAGTATGTTACTCACAGCACAACGCCATGCGGGGAGATTAGAGTCTCCCTATTTTTTTTGCATATCTTGTCAGGCGATGTTGTATGGGTGAATAGACCCAAAATTTTGCCCTTTTACACACTTTTTGATGTAAAGCAAACATTTCAGTCATGCCATATATATATATATATATATATATACAGTTTCAAGTTTTTATGACGTCGATGATTTGTACATGATGATGTCTATGATGTGTTTTAATTTACATGTAATGTACAATTTTTTCTTTCCTTGAATCTTATCTGTGGGCTAAATACCGATCCATGATATAATTAGCTAATGAATCTGAGACACTATTAATTTCTCTCAGAATGTGTCTATATTCAATGTAATCGAACATCCGTTCAAGATGACGAACTTGTAAGTGTAGACGTAGCAGAATAGGACTACGGATAGCGTATATGCGGTTGAGTTGATAAACCACGAGTTGGGAGTCTAAGTAAATAATGAACCGAGAGATACCTAGGGAGGAGGCTTGGGTCAACATTCCAATGACAGCGTGATATTCTGCCATATTGTTGGTTGCTGATCCTAAACAGATGCCTCATGAACTCACCACCTCGTCAAACTGATAAATAACCCATGTTGCCGAAGCAAGGTTCTGGGTATGTCGGCTGGCGCCATCCGTGAACCCAAAAAAGATAGGAAAGGTAGATGTCATCTGTGCATGAAAACACAGGCACAGTCATGAGTGGCAACGGTAAAGACTCGAGCATGCGAGAGAAAAAGACACACCAAACTAAAATACAATAGTGTACAAAGTACATATGCTAGGTGATCTAGGCATAGTACTTTTTAAGGTAAAGCCCATTTCGGGGCTCTCCCAGGGAAATTCCATCATGATCTACTAGTTCATAAGCACCTCTTTGTAAAACACGCTTCACAATGTAAGGACCGTGCCACATAGGTTCTAACTTTCTTGTTCCCAATTTATCATGTGCTTGGTCATAAACGAGGACTAAATCTCCTTCTGCAAAGGCTCGAGGTTGGACGGATTTGTCATATTGACTCTTAATTCGTTTCTGATGTGCCTCATTAACGAGAGCAACATCACGACGTGTTTCATCCAGCTTGGATAGGTACAAGAATCATTCTTATTTCGCAGAAGTATGGGGCAGGAGTTCTACTTTCAATTTGAGTGATGGAATTTCACACTCGATTGGTAGGACGGATTCAATGCCATAGACCAACTCGAAAGGAGTGAATCCAGTTGAGGTTTTCACAGAAGTGTGATAGGCCCAGAGAGCAGAAAACAGTTGTAAATGCCACGATGTCTTGTTTTCTCCTACCATTTATTGGATCATGGTTTTTAGGACTTTGTTGATAGCCTCAACTTGCCCGTTCACTTGAGGGTAGTAGGGGGATGAGTTTTCATGGAGAAAACCCAATTTGACATGTAACTCGCTCATCATCTGGTTTTTGAAGTGTGCACCATGGTCGGTGACGATGGCACGTGGTACACCAAAATGAGTAATTATATGGTTGAAGAGGAATAGAGCTGCAGTACGGCCATCATTCAGGAAAGTAGGAATAGCCTCAGCCCATTTGGTGAAGTAGTCGACGACGACGATGATGTAACGGTGACCCCCGGCTGAGGTAGGCTTACACTGCATGAAATCGATACCCCATTTGGAAAAGGGGCCGATGGAAATAATGGGGTGCAACATAGTAGGGTGGGTGCGTTCCTTCTTGTTAAATATTTGGCAGGGTGGGCATTTTTTGACGGCCTCGATGCAATCTTTGAAAATCGAGCGCCAGAATTAGTCAGCACGTAAGATTTTTTGGGCTGTGGCCATCCCAGAAAGGTGACTGCCACAGGCACCAAGGTGACAATCGTTCAAAACGCGTTTATCCTCTTCGTGAATCAGACATCGCCGAAGGATGGTGTCAATACCATGGTGATACAAAGTGTCTCCGAGGATGAGGTAACGACGAGAGTGGTGAAGGATGCGTCGACGCTCTTCGCGAGAGATGTTGGGCTGAAAACGTTGAGTTTGAAGGTAGAGGAGAATGTCTCCGTACCAAGGGTCAGAGGTGTTGATGAGGAAGAGAGACTCATCGGGGAGAGAGTTTCTAGGTTCAATGTTTTCATTGGCACCTGGGAGAGCACAGAGAATCTCGGGAAACACCAGGGATTTTTTGGCTTTAGCCTTCGTAAACTTGAGATCGAATTCTTGGAGAATAACGATCCATTTCGAATATTTTCCCCCAAGTACTTGACGCGTCAAGACGTGGTACATGGGGTTGGAGTCTACGATTACCGTGGTGGTGCGTAATGAGATGTAGTGGCAGAATCTTTGGACAACAATGATGGCTGCCATAGCCAGTTTCTCAACATGTGAATATCTGAGTTCGGGCCCAGATAAACTCTTGCTCAAATAATAAATCACATGTTCTTGGTCGTTAGAGTCCTCTTGGACTAACACCATCGCAATGGTGGAAGTAGAAGCGACCAAGTAAAGGATATAATCCTTTGTATATTCGGGAGGATGTAACAAAGGAGCGTGGGTCAAAGCGTGCTTGAGAGAATCGAATGACCGTTGGGCAGTTTCATCCCAGATGAAAGGGACGTTCTTTTGTAGAAGCCGCATAAATCCTTTAGTGATCTCGGTGTAATTGCAGATGAAACGACGGAGAAAATTTGCTTTGCCTTACAAACTTTGGAGTTGGGTTAAGTTGGTAGGTGGGGGTAAGGCTAGGATGGCCTTGATATTTAAGGGATCCACCTTGATCCCATCTTTGGAGACGATGAAACCAAGGAGTCGACCAAATTCGACAGCGAAAATTCATTTATGGGGGTTCAGGCGAATACGATAGAAACGACATCGAAGAAAAATTGCCTGCAAGTGGCCAATGTGGTCAAGTCAGGTGGATGAATGGGCGGGTAAATCATCGAGGTAAGGTTCCGCGATATGCTTGATGTTGTGGAAAGTGTACGACATGGCTCGCTGGAAAGTAGCACCAGCGTTTTTAAGGCCAAACGGTAGCTTTCGGTAGGTGAAAGTTCTCCAAGGGAAGATGAAGGCTATCTTATGTTGATCAACAGGTAAGATTTCAATCTGGTTATATCCAGAAAATCTGTCCATGAAAGAGAAGATTACACTTTCGGTGCAATTATCGATGATTTGATCGATCAAAGGCGTAGGGTAGTTGTCCTTGGGACAAGCTTTGTTGATATCTCGGTAATCTACGCAAACATGGATGGTCCCTTATTTCTTGGCAACCGAAACGAGGTTGGAGACCCATTCCGTCAAAGGGATGGGATAGATGAAGCCAGATTTTAGAAGTTTTTCAACTTCTGCCTTTATAGCTGCCATTTTCTTAGGGTGAACTGGGCGAAGTTTCTATCGAACCAGTTTTGCATCAGGGTAAGTCTTGATTTCATGTATGACAATTGACGGGTCAATCCCTGGCATCTCCTCGTAGCTCCATGCGAAGACATCGCGAAATTCCTTGAACAAAGCGGTGTAAGAAGCCACTTCGTCGAGCGTGCAATTAGCACCAAGATTAATGTTTTCTATGACACCTTCTTTGACTRAAATGTCAATTGTGATTGTAGTCGAGATGTTACCCATGTTCCCCTCAGAGAAAGTGTGTTTTGTGAGGATAGGGGATTGTGGAGCATCGGTAACAGCGGGGGGAAAGACATATCGTATGTCTTGCAGTTCTTCCAAAGGYGGAAGAAAAGAGGATCGATGATGGTTGTCATCCCAGGGTAAATCGTCAATACTGAGCATTTCCATAATAGATTCGTCCGAAGGAAAAAAGTGGGAAATGTAATCGATGATAGATGATAGGGAATCCAACCATGAGGGCACCGAGTAAGCATCGGGTGCCAATGAATATGAAGTGTTCGAAGAGGGAGAGGCAGATTGAATAGCTACGTATGCGGCCTCGACTGGGCTGAGTGGCATGGTGTCACTGAGCACATCGAATTCCAAAGGACTAGGTACAATCCATGGATCAGATGATTCCAAGGATTGATAAGGCATAGTCGAGATCATGTTGACGACAACAATGTGGTGTGCAGTAACTGGAAGTGGTGTAGGGAAAGTACCCATAAGGCTAGAATCTTTCAATAAGCCAACACCAACGCTTTTATACGTAACTAGGTTGTCTCCCAAAAAAGGAATGTTGTTGGTGGCAGGGATGCGAGCGTTGGGTGTACAGAAGTCAAGTTGATCGACGGTGACAATTTTTCCTTGATGAGGGAATTGTACACATCGGAACACCGACAAGGTGACTGAATTCATAGCGTAGAACCAACTTCTTCCAAGTAAGAGGTTGTAATCGAGGGGAGCATCGACCACCTTGACATCAACGGTAACAGTTTTACCGCCCAATTGAACAGCGAGGGATTGCAGTAATCCGTGAGGATGGAAACCTCATCCATCGAAAGTGCATAACATCATGGGGGATTTCTTAAGGGCAGGTGATTTTAAGCCCTTCCAACAGGTTAGAGACATGACACAGGTAGAGGCTCCCTCATCTAGGATAGTTCAGTGGATTTGTTAATTGTGAACAACAACATCGACTTGGAACGCTAGCTGGTGGGAGAGTCGCGGTTGATGATCATCTAGGTTAAATGTGATGTAGTTTTATGACGCGGGATCGAAGGCGCCAATAACAGCTAAGAGCATCCTACGTTGGTTAGGACAGTGTTGTAAAACTTCCAATGCGGACATGGCACATGGGGCTTGGGCCAAATCTTCTACAATATTGTAATTTTGGGTAGCCCGTGAGTTAGGATTGAAAGTGGATTTCTGGATGGTACTCTTAGGAGGGCATAAGATGGAGTCAAAAGAAGGTTTCTCAATCTGAAGTGGCCCATATGGAGGGCTAACAGATGGAGGATTAACAATATATGGTGAAGGATCTGGCGAAGAACCATTAGCAGTCTTCGACTTGTCGGGTTTAACTGGTGTGTCATATTTCGCAGAACGAGTGGTTAGATTAACCCCA
>JASDQU010236128.1:779-15228 GCA_032191745.1 Picea mariana
TGTTTTGTTACGGTTACATAGGCCATTTAGGTGCTCTAGTATGTAGTTTTTGTCACCAAGATGTTAGCACATGCATACCATAAATTATGTAACACACCTAGAGATATTTACAGCTGAAATAATGTTGTTCTAAACATTAGCATACATGAAAATGAACACAGGTATTTTTGGTCAACATGACCTTGGATAAAACCTCCTCGGGGAAAAGCAATTTGGAATCCGAGTGTATAAATGTGGAGAATAGAAGGTTGAATACAACAAGTACAATAAACAAATGAACCCGATACAATAGCAGCTCAACTCAAGCTGCAACACAAGTCCACGAGGTAGAGCTACGCCCTAGCATGTTGCACCCTCCTCACAAGTTGCACAATCCACTGAAATGATTCGTCCTAGCTGTTGAAAGCTCTGATGGAGAAACCCTTGCACCAAACTCTGAATCTGTGTTGTAGCTCTCCACTGAAACTGTCCTCAAAGCAAACTAACTACTGCAATTCCTCCCTACTAGTTGTGCGCCCTCCTCCTAGCAAGTACACTCTCCACAAATAAATGAGAGTCTAAGCCTCCTGGCTACCTCCATGAATGGGGGCACCCAAGCTTTCCTCACTCAATGCCACCATCCTCTCCTCAAAGCTCCCTCTCAAACTCTTCAAGTGAACATAAGAGTGAATGAGCCTCCCTTTGCCCTATGCGCCCCTCTTAAGGAAACATGAGAAAACCTAAAGTATGTGTGGATGAGATCATCTCATCTCATCCCTAATTAATGGTTGAGATCTCTCCAAAAGAATCTCAACTCAAAACACACTTTACTTAAGTTTCCATAGTTTCACTTTATGTCTCTCAATTCACCCACAAAGTGAATTAATAGTCATTTTAGGCTAAAATGACCAAATTTCACTTTTGACTTAAATCTCCTAGGTCAAAGTGAAATTAGACATAAAGTACATAGTACATGGTACAAAGTATTTCCCTCTTGTGTTTAGAGGCTCACATACACAAGGGGACCACTTTCCAAGGTACCCAAATCTCAACACTCCCTCTTACCGAGGAAAGTGCCCTTCACCACCAATATCATCCCTATAGTGGACATGGTTTCCTACTGGCAAATACTCGGTGAGTATGGTTGTACCTTGATCAATGAAAGTAGTCTCTGACACAGATCTGCTCAATCTGTGTGATCTATAGATGGAAGTGTCTCTCCACCTATCCAAGATCACCTAGATCTTGGTATCAAACTAAAGATCTCAACCTTGGTCTCCCACCAAGGATTTCTACCTCCTGGCATCTCGCCAACGGTCACTACTCTTGGCATCTCACCAAGAGTCACTCTCTTGGCATCTCACCAAGAGTCTCCCCCTCTTGGTATCTCACCAAGAGTGCCTGGATCTCGGCATCTCACCAAGATCCTCAACTTGGCCTCTCACCAAGTAGCTTCCACCTGAAGTGGAACCAAAATCCGATATGCCCGCCTTCGTAGCCAAGCGAGGCTCAAGCCTCTGCGGTGCCCTGCCACTCCTCCTCATCAATCTTTGATGCTCTGAAGCCCCTACACCAACCCTCTGTCTCGACCACACTGAAACTGAAGCTGTCCCGGGTGGACCAGTCACCCTTGATGATGATGTCCATGAAAATTGAGTCTGAGCTCCCTCTGAATCACTACTATGAGTCAATAGGTCATCCTCAACTCTGTCTCCCAACCTGACGCTGGATGGTGTAACAACTAACAAGGAAGTAGTGAATGCACACTCTCTTGCAAACTGTGCATCGAACTCAAGCTCCTATGTTGTAGCTGTTGAATCATCATGTTGCTTCTTCTTATTATTGGGACACTCTCCTGCATAGTGACCCATCTCTCTACAAGCAAAGCATCTCACTGTGCTCATGTCTCTCTTCTGCCCACCACTGCTTTCTCCCTGTGGCGGGGCCACAAACTTGGGACCCTGTCGACCTCCCTTGCCGATCTTCTTCTTTCCCTTTGTCCAAAGAGCAAGGTCCTCATCACTTTGCAATGTTTGTTGTTGTCTAGAAGTCTCTAATGTAAGTCTAGTCTCCTCTTGAACGAAATCATCCCACAATCTCTCCCAAGTGAGCATGATCTCCCTGGCAACAATGCCACGAACAAATGGACCCCATGGTTTGGTGAAGTTGTTTAAGGTTGTCCTCACCATAGAGTCTGGGTCCACTACCTCTCCAACGGCAGCAAGCTCGTCTCTGATCTGGGTGTATCGACCAAGGTAAGAAGTAACTGACTCATCCTTGAGCATGCGAATGCCCCTAAGTCGATCAAACAGAACCATCTTTCAGTTCTGGTTAAAGCTCCTGTAAAGCTTGCATAGAGATACCCACATCTCAAATGCATAGTCTTTCCCAGTCAAGTGGGGAATGATGTGATCCCTCACTGCATCACACATCGTCCTCTTTGCCTTGTTGTTCCTCTTCCTGAACTCTACTAACAAGATGGGAGCGGTAGCAGGAGGAACAGCAACAGGGGCCTCAACTATATCCCATAGTTCGAGGTCCTCTAAGACAAAGACAATCCCTGCCTTGCAAGGAGACCAGTTGCTAGCTCCAGCTAGCCTATCCTCCACATGCATCTGATATGCTGAAATCATTGCCCACTGCACTCAAACGGATGCTACAACTGCAAAGGAACATTGTCTCACTTCTGTCAACACAGGTGTGAAAAGAGGCAAACGAACAACGACCTCACTCCTAGCAATACAGGTGTGAAAAGAGGTCGTGAAAAATCAGCCTCACTCCTAACAAGTAGGTGTGAAAAGAGGCTAACAAAATGTCCACCAACTATCCTACAACTCTCCACAAAAATTCTGCCAACAAGCTGCCACTAAACTCTGTCAATGGCTGTCCACAAAATCTGCCCAAAAGATGTCTAAAACAGTCCACAAAATGCTGTCCAAAACTCAGCAAAAATCAGCCACCAAGCTCTAATACCATGAAGATATTCCAGGTCCTAACAAGCTGCCAACTAGGTCTGTCTTTGACCTCAAGTTGGCTCTAAGTTTCAACTGTTAAACAAGGGTTTGCTGTTGTTTTATAACAGAAAACTGTTCAGTAACTTATTTTTTGTTTTGTTACGATTACATAGGCCATTTAGGTGCTCTAGCATGTAGTTTAAGATGTTAGCACATGCATACCATAAATTATGTAACACACCTAGAGATCTTTACAGCTGAAATAATGTTGTTCTAAACACTAGCATAAATGAAAATGAACACAGGTATGTTTAGTCAACATGACCCTGGATAAAACTCCCCAGGGAAAACCAATTTGGAATCTGAGTGTATAAATGTGGAGAATAGAAGGTGGAATACAACAAGTACATTAAACAAATGAACCTAATACAATAGCAGCTTGATGAAAGCTGCAACACAAGTCCAAGAGGTAGAGATGCGCCCTAGCATGGTGCGCCCTCCTCACAAGTTGCCCAATCCACTGAAATGATGCGTCCTAGTTGTTGGAAGCTCTAATGGAGAAACTCGGAATCTGTGTTGTAGCTCTCCACTGAAACTGTCCTCAAAGCAAACTAACCACTGCAAGTCCTCCCTGCTAGTTGTGCGCCCTCCTCCTCAAGTGTGCCCTCCTCCTAGCAAGTACACTCTCCACAAATAAATGAGGGTCTAAGCCTCTTGGCTACCTCCATGAATGGGGGCGCCCAAGCTTTCCTCACTCAATGTCACCATCCTCTCCTCAATGCTCCCTCTCAAACTCTTCAAGTGAAAAGATTGAATGAGCCTCCCTTTGCCCTATGCGCCCCTTTTAAGGAAACATGAGAAAACCTAAAGTATGTGTGGATGAGATCATCTCATCTCATCCCTAATCAATGGTTGAGATCTCTCCAAAAGAATCTCAACTCAAAACCCACTTTACTTAAGTTTCCATAGTTTCACTTTATGTCTCTCAATTCACCCACAAAGTGAATTAATAGTCATTTTCAACTAAAATGACCAAATTTCACTTTTGACTTAAATCTCCTAAGTCAAAGTGAAATTAGACAAAGTACATAGTACATGGTACAAAGTATTTCCCTCTTGTGTTTAGAGGCTCAAAAACACAAGGGGACCACTTTCCAAGGTCCCCAAATCTCAACAGTGGCAAACCAAGCACTAATTTGAGGAACGCCTTGAATAGAATAGTCTAGAAGACCTTGATTATATTATTTTTTCAAATAATAAAACAACTTTCGAGGGAGTGCTCCACCAATTTGGTATAGTTTGACATGGTCAATCACCCATTAGTGGGAGCGCCCTACTTCCAAGAGAATTTCTATATCATTTTCTTATATTTTAATATTATTCCTTGGAGGAAAGATGAATCTAAAGTATCCTAGAGCTTACTCAATAATATTTTATTGAAAATTAGTTGAAGAGGAGCTCTTTAGAAAGGAGACTCCTCTCACTTTGCAAGTCAGAAGTTCAAGTGGAGAAATTCCCCTAGAAGGCCAAGGACAATCTCATTTTCAAGTTGAAGGGAGAAAAGGGTCTCGGTGAATAAAGGTTCAATTCTGTTGGGATAGTTGATCATGTTGATGCTTGGGCTGGATACCTTGATTTCTGCTGGTATACGTCTGCTATTTCAGATCTGTTAAACATTTCTAGTGGGCTGTTTGGATGTGTAAAGAAAGGTTTTGTAAGTGGTTTCCATCCCTACAACCCTTTGATGTAACCAGATTGGTATATGAATGAAAGGCTGCGGTTTTTTCTACTATTTTGAAGGCTGTTGCTGCTTTCTATACTTTGACAGTTGCACCTTATATTGGTAGATATTAAGTTGGAAATGAAATGGTGTTTTTATAAGTTTTTCATGCAGATTTATGTTTTAATATGGTTGATTTATTTATCAAGACCAATGTGCTACATAGCTTTCTGAGTTCTTCCTTGTATTTTGAACTTTTTCATCAAGTAATGCTATGACACCATTGGCACAAAGGACAAGGCACTCGATCTTGCTTGTCTTCTTACTCTTTTATCTAAAAAATAAAACATAACCTACATTCTATAAATCTGATTTTATTAACAGCTTTACAAGGACATATTTGTAGTCTTATTAGGGAATCCCCCCTTGTGCCAAAGAAGAGCCAACCTAAAGTGAAGGGAGGTTCTACTGAGATGCCAGTGGGTATAACTTTCAAGAGTTCTTCTAGGATTTGTATATGGACAAAGGTATGAAAAGGTATGAATGTGATGTATTTTTCAGATTTCATATCAGCATACAATTCAGAAAATTTAGAAGGAAATTAGTATGGCATCATTCTTAGAGAGGTGGGATGCCAAAGTGTATGCCCCTCTAGATTTCGTGTGTATTCCTGAATATCCAAAAGAGAACCCTCCAGGATGGGTTGAGTGTCTTCTAAGGTTTTCTACAGATACTCATCTATCCGCACATTATGTTGCATCTTTTATGGATTATATTTCAGAGCTTAATGTAGAACATAAAGATGTTGAGATGAGAATGTTTTCACATAGCTTGGCAGGAATTGAAAAGGATTGATTTCATGGTATTGGAAAATGGTAAATAACTTCATCTTTAGGGTTCGTCAAATCATTCAGCGAGTATTGTTATAGTAGCTATAAAGACGAAATTCTTGAAGATCTTATTGCAGTCAATTCTGAAGAAGATCTTGGTGATGAAGAGTCTAATGAAGACATTTCAGCATCAACCACATCCTTTGCTCAAGACAAGGGTTTGGTAAACCACAGTCCCCTTCAAATTTCTAGGGTTTGTAAGTGGACAACTGGACTTAACTTTTGTACAAATTCAGGAGGTAACACAACAAATCTGATAATATCCTGATCTTAGGTCTAATCTTGAAACAAAATTAGCCATGAGTAGTTCATTAAGCATTTTGTCTATAAATGGAATGGGAAATTTGATTTTTAATCTGATTTCGTTCAATCCTCTAGAATGAATACATAACCCAAAAGATCCATCCTTTTTCCATAGTAAAATGACCAGAACAACATACGGACTTTTGCTTTTCATAATGACCCCACACCCTAGGAGATCTTGAATCGACCTTTCAATTTCAGTGTTATGATGATATGGGTATCAATAAGGCTTGGCATTGACTAGTGTCCCCTGGTTTCACTCGATCACATGTTTGATGCTTTGTTCTAGTGGTTACTTCATAGGTATGTCTTTAAATATTACTTTATGTTTTTGAATAATTTCTTGTATTTCTGGCTTTTGGGCACATATTAGGTCTATTGGTATTGCATCCATTCAATAGCATTGTGCTAGGTATGAGGAAGCTCCTTTTTGAATTAATTTTTCCATCTCATGTAATGAAATGATCTTGGTGGTTGGCAATTGAAACTCATATAATTTATATGTTTCCATTCCATTTGAATTTGATAAAAATTTCTTGGTGATTTGCTGAGTAGGTTCCTAGTCTCTGCAACCACTCAATTCCCAACAACATGCCTTAAGTTTTGTTGTCGTCTGTTATCATAACTTTCATATCTGAGACTAGGTATACAAAGAGGTTTAGTCTTCTTGCAACCTTGATATCAATAAAGTTACGAGTGCTACCCGAAATAACCAAAATAGTGACATTATTCTTCTTCACCTATCCTTTTAATTTTAATGTTTGACATGGAGCAATGACGGATATGGATGCTAAAATGTCTTTGATATTTCCCCATCCTCTGATTCTACTTTTGTTTATCCATTCATTCATCTCTCCTCTTCATCTAAGTCATCTATATCTATTTCCAGTTCCTCCCCCTGTTTGGCTTCGCACAACTTTTTTATGTTGCATCTATGTCCTRGGCTCCATTTCTCACTGCATTTTGTACATTTCCGTTCATTTCTTCTTAATGCTTCTAGATTTTATTGCTTATTTTCTTCCCATAGGTCTGGTGGATTATATCTCAATCTTTCTTCATTCAAAGTCTGGAGGGTTTTTTTTTACTACGATAGTTTCTGTCTTAAGTTTGGCGTGAATTAGTAAGCTTAAATTATGCAATTTTTTTCCTTTCATCTCTCTTTATCCATGGTTTTGATATTATGCATATAGATTTTGTTCCTTATATGTGGCTTTAACCCAGAATCATACTGTTATTTCAATAATCCCTACACTCATGTAGCAATTATTTCCCATTCATGCATGTACTCAACGAGAATTTTTTATTGCAACATGACAAGTTTTTCAAACAAATATTTTTACTTTATACTTTGGAATCTTTTAAAGTAGTCTCCTTTAAATGTATCCTAGTGCACGCCATCGTCTATGACTTCCACCACATGTATCAACGATGCCATCAAGGTGCATGGATGAAATTTTATTTTTTTCTTTGTAGCTTTGAATGTTATGTATCTCGAAATACGCTTCTACCTTGTTTACTTTCCCTGCTCTACCTGTCATTCCCATCAAACCTTGCTAACTCTAGTTTTACCCATGACAGATAATTGTATATGAGTTGATTTATGTTGGTTGTTGGTGGAATAGTATTAACTGGGGAAATACTAAAGGGTGATAATTGATATAAAAAGGTGATTTTATCAGACGTGTTTGGGAATGCATAACTAGGCAATAATTCAAAAATTGGTTGTGAGTTAGTTGAGGTTTTACCCATTGGGGGTGGTGTAGCGAGTGGTGTCACAGGCTGGGTAAATGGTGTGTTTTGAGAGTTGGAATGACATTATGCCATGAATGCCATTAACTCGTCATGGCTTCACGTGATATGATGTTGGATTTCACCATGGCTTTGCATGATATCCTACTTCATATCATACTTGAATTTATCCTAGCTTTGCATGATATCCTACTGGTGTTTTTTAAATTCCTCCCAATTTTGGTTGAATTCAAGCTTGTGTTGCTTGAAATCTTCCTCTGTTTTTCCCAATATGAAAAGGTGGGAGACCATCTTCCATGTTCCCTGACGGGAACTTTTGGACTAAAAATGAGAAGCTACAAAAATGTGGTTGGTACAGAATCATAGAGAGTGGCAGGCCTTACCTATGACTACTTGATATCATGCTTTATTTCATCCTGTCTTTGCATGATATCCTGCTTGATATCATACCTGAATTCATCCTGGCTTTGCATGATATCTTACTTGATATAATGCTTGATTTTATCCTAGTTTTTGCATGATATCCACTGGTGCTTTCTGAGTTCCTCCCAGTTTTGGTTGAACTCTTTCCTATGTTGCTTGAAATTTTCCTCTAATTTTTCCAATCTAGCTTGCTCACCATCTTCCCTGTTCCTCGAGAAGAAATTTTCAACTATGAATGAGCAGCTACAGAAATGTGATTGGTACAAAATAGTACGATGTAGTGGCAGGTCATACAACAAAATTGGCAGTATAAATTCAATGGTTGCCTACGACTAGATAGAATTTGTGGGGGGTAGCAGAAATCATACGGGGGACAACAGCAGTGTATTGATAGTGAAATTGACAACTAATGAATTTCATATAGATGATGGCAGCTACACAATTTTGGCTATGATACCACTGTCACAGGAAAAGCACGCTCTAAAAGATTAAATAAAACCTATGTTTTGATAAATTGATTAGATTATACAAATAAGGAGGGCCCCGAGTATAAATATACTCAAAAGGGTACCTTCATGCAGACTCGTGCCTTTTAATTTGCAGGCACTTTACCTTTTATTAGTAGTAGTGTTTTTATTATTATTAATTTTGTTTTACTATTACATATATTATATTTATTAGATGTCTCTATACCCATTACGTTGCTCTTCCTTGGCAGCCTAGTCCTTGTTACTTTTTGAAGGACATTTTATGGTGCAACATTGTTGTTGGGGTGCTTCCTTCTGATGTCTTATCTTCTTCACAATTGAAGTTTTACAAAATCAAAGATGCCTAGCTCTCTCTATATGAGAGGTGGCTTTACACGAGACAAATCTTACATGACCCTCCCATACCTGATTCTACAAGGTGAATTACATCATTCTTTCTTGTTATTGTCAATAGCAAGAGGCATGTAGAGGCTCCAGACACACCCGGTAGCAAATTAGTCAGACACCATAAGGCCATTGCAAGTACATACTCTTATCATGCTCAAGCCAGTTGACCTACTAATGGAACTTAGTCTTCTATTGCTAGATTGTTCCCAATAGCCTTCACTATTAGGAGAGTTTCATTTGAGTATCCTAGGCTTCCTCTTAGGATCACCCAAGTAGGCCCTCTCAACCCCAGATATTCTCTTGAGGACATCCTCTGCTAGTGCACAAACCCCATCTCTGTGGTAAGCGCAAAGTCTAGAGTTTCATCCTCTTCTTCAATGATATATTCACCTTATGCATGTCCTAAGGAAAATTCTTCTTCTTTCCCTTCTACATTAATAGTCATGTACTTTTGCTTTTACTGATGCGAGTATGTAACTTCTTTTTAGATCTTAACTTCTAGCTTTTAGAAGACGCTTTAGCACTCCCATTGCTCATCACTATAGATTTACTTTTGCATGGTCATTTGTGGACATAGCCTGCAGATTTTAATGTTTGCTGCTTCTTCTCACACTTAAATGCTGGTTGATAATATGTTCTGAATATCATAATAATGTTGGCATAATTCTTGCAGCACAATATTGGAGTAATTTTTGAGTTTTGATATCAAATACATTAAGTTTCTCCTCTTGAATAAACCAGATCTGTACTCTGAGGTCTTCTAAGGTCTGAAATGGTCTAATTCTGTGGCAATGACAGCAGAGAACATTAATCTAATAACAGCAAACTAATTCTTCATGTGAGCACTTTATAATGGATGGATTCTGGCTTTAATCTGTTTATATGTTTCTAAGGAATTTCGTAGACATTGAACTCTTATCATTCATATATGTGAGCACTTAAAACTCTGATATTAAGGATCAACAATCCCTCACCTGATCACAGCAAACTTATTTTTATTTGGCCATTGTCTGCTAGTATAACATTTCTCTTGTTTATGGTGAAGGGTTTTCTCATACATTTGCACTTGTGAGTTTACTTCCTATTCAAAATTTCTGAGTTAATGATACAAGCAGATTTCTGAATGTATTTTGCATGATCTAGCATACTTCACATTCCTTAAATAATTCATTAATGGCTAGTGGGCTTCAACTCTCGCACTTTGCTTTCACTTCTACTCCAACGTGTTCAACCTTGGGCATCTTGGACTAGCAGTGTTGAGCTCTTTGTGAGCTTGGTTTAGGATATTTCCTGAGGATTTTTAGACTTGCACCCTTTTGAGTGAGTTAAGTAAGGTTAACCTAAGCTAGGCCTTCACCTTATACCAAATGATTTAAGCTTAGGTTGACATAGGGACTCCCCCCTAGACTAGGATTTCCATAACCTAAATAGTGGAGCAAATCACTGAAGTGACAGTGGGTGATTTGCTTGATAGTACTCTTAGGCTCTACTCGAAAAAGGTTAGGACTTTTCCTTGTAGGGAGAGATTGAGAGATAACATGGACCAACATGGGAAAATGAGTGAGAATTAGTATATAAAAGAGATGAATAGAGTCATTATTGTACACATTGACTTATGATCATGGTACTTGGATGTATTTGGGTTAAGTGGGAGTTATTTTCTTAATCTCTAAGGAGTTATTGTGTCCCTCATTATAATAATACCTTTTGGAGTTGTCTTCCACGTCAATATTTGGTGTGCATTGTGTGTATGCATGTTTATCATGTTTATTACGTATAGGGTTCATAACATTTGGTATTGGAGTGGATGATTCTTGGTTTGGCACCTTCAAACAGTGCCCCTCATGGTTTGATCCACAACTTTGGCTAGGGATCTCCAAATTGAGAGAGACTTTAAGTGTTGTAAAGAAAACATTTGGCATTGTGACTAGACTACATTTTAGCATGAGAAACATGGGATCTTAGAGTTGTGGTCGATACGAGCTACAGATTACAGTTTGGACCCAATCGTAAAACCTTGCTAAATCTAGTAGCTTTTATTACAAAATGAGCTAGATCACTAAATAAGGAAACTCTATAGGGTTGAGTGACATAACTAAGCTCAAAGAAAGATACTCACAATAACACCATATGATATTATCAATGAATAACTGGTGCACTTATTACAAAGGAGTTTACCTCCTTATATATTATTGTTCATTAAGCAAATCATTTCCACTTATGAATGTGGGATAGATTGCTTTACACAAAAAATGAACATTAGGTGGCGTTACTACATAGTAAGCCTTATATCTCTAATACCCCCCCATAAGGCGTACAGTGCTGAAACAAACTGAAATCAAATACATATATTGAATGTAAAACACAAACTAAACACTAAACATCAGTAACATCCTTTAGAAGCTTCTTCTTTGAACACAGCTCCTGGACCAGTTTGAGCTCCATCAAGCTGCCTCATAACCCTCGTAAAGGTGTAGTTGTTGAGTTGAATTCCCGAGTTCCAGGATTCCACCTCACCAAATTCCCGAATCATGAATCTCTCGAAATCAATTATTGGACAGCAATCCATTTTGAGCTATTAATTGATCCCTTCCTGTCTTCAAAGCACGGGCTTCCTACAATGCATAAAATCCATTTTCTTTAGTAGATTCTTCACCATCGTCAACATCCAGTGGATCTTCAATCATGGCTACACTTGCTATATGTTGTCTATATTTGACCTTTCCCTTAAGAACGTCATTGGCTCACTATCTACATTTCCAAGCCGTATAACCCAGCTTCTTGCAATAGTGGCATTCTATTTCCTCTGTATTTTGTTGATTTATTGTGGTTGTTTCTTGCATAGAATGCAAGTTCAGGTTGGCTATCACCTTCAGTGGTTCTCTTTTCTTCCGCTAGAAATGTTGCAATCATCATAGTCCAAGATACTACATTTTGTCCTGGCATTTCGTCAAACTCTTTGCGAGCATACTCCAAATCCCAGACTTAGCATACATGATGACAACCTTGGTTTCTAAAAACATGTCACGGGTTTTAGATCCTGTCTTAATGATGTGGGCATGGACTAGTTTTCCTTCTATCATTGTTTTCGTGTTGGCACAACCATGCAAAAAGAATGAGTAAGTAGAAAACTCTATCGTAACGCCTCATCGATCCATTGCATGTAGAATGTCCAGTGCTTCTTTCATTCGGCCCAAAGTTGTAGATATTGCAAATTTGAGAGAGATCAACCATAGAACTGCAATAAAACTCTTGTTGCCTCCTCAAATTATGGCACTTCATGGCTCTCACACTATTGAAGTCACAAGAGTGGAAACCTTGTCTTTCAATGGCCCGAGGCTCTTGATACAGCTTCCTGCTATGATACCATATTACAAAATGAGCTAGATCACTAAATGAGGAAACCCTAGATAGGGTTGAGTGACATAACTAAGCTCAAAGAAGGATACTCACAATAACACCATATGATATTATCAATGAATAACTGGTGCACTTATTACGAAGGAGTTTACCTCCTCATATATCATTGTTCATTAAGCAAATCATTTGCACTTATGAATGTGGGATAGATTGATTTACACAAAAAATGAACATTAATATATTCTAAAGTCTCGGGATCTTGCTTGACCAATTGAGGGTCTATTCCCACTAGCTGCATGTTGATACCAACCACCACATCTTGTTTGGGGATAGTATTTGTCAATTGTGCCATTCACAAGAGAATGAGACAGGTGCCCCATATATGATCAAATCCAAAGGAGATATTACTATTTGAATCAAGATTTTGTAGGGTCCCTTGCTACCTTCTTTCTTTATCTAGAAGGTGCTTGGTTCTATATATTCGAGAGGTGATCACTCATAAATTACAAACTTTGCCAATTGTATCTACGCCAAGTCCCACCAGATTGATCATTTATTTTATCTAACCTATCTCAGTGATTGGAGGCTTCAAACATTGTGCAAACACCCCAACCATGGATGCAAATGACATTAGGTCAATGACACAATGCACACCCTCCCACTCCCTTGGGAGATATCCCACTTACTTATGACCATAGAGGCATACCCACAACAGTCTATTCCAAAACAAGGGCACCTCCCATTACAGGGCAAGCAGTGAAATTCCCATCACCAAATTTTTCTCTTCGACTCAGATATTAAGAGGGCACTATCTGCTTGTTCACTAACTCATCCTAATCCCTGCAACTGCCGATGTCACACAATATGTTCACTTCCTCCCACTGCCATTTCTTGTATGAGAATGCATGGAACATGCACTAACCAGTTTTGCTTCATTTAACATCTACCATGGAACTTGATAGTGTTGGTATGCAAAATAGCAAGCATGAAGATGCTCTCACAGGTCCCAACCTGCAAAAAACTTTTAACAACGGCATAAAACAAAGGTCAAAATAATTACTTCCAACAAAAATTGCAAGACATAACACTTCTTCTTCCTTGCTATGTTATCTGGCTGTCTGTTGTCTACAAGTTAAATTATTGTTCATGACAATGCTCCCTACAGAGATCCACTCCTACTTTGGGGCTGCATTGTCCCTGTAGATACTACCATAGCAAAAGCGATGCACTGACTTTCATGCCTGCATTACATTTTACTACAAATTCACTTTTTTACTCTGAATACAAAAATAGACAAGCCGTACATTTTTCCTTCATGTACTGAGCCTGATGTTAGTTGCAGTTACATCGATCACCATTGCTCATCTTTGGAATCTGGACATTTTAATAGTTTTTTTTTTTTTTTAATTTTTATCTTTCACAAGATAATTATGCACAAACAGACTAGTCACATTTAGCCCCTAAAACGGACTGGCTATTAGAGMTATGRCAGTATGAGCTTAGCAAGAATGCAAGTATTGACTGTATACCAAGCATACAAACATATTTCATAACTGTACCRTCCAAGGGACCAGGCCCACAGAAGGTCAAAAATCATAAACAGGAGATTAATACATATTCATACACAGGTGTTATGTGTGTTATCGCATATTTCCATATATGACAAAACCCATCTAGCATGTGTCCACACRTAAAACTGCGACTGCTTGTAAAAGAAAGAGGGTCACTGGATACCATCAATTCGGCGCACCAACTCCTTCAATTTGAAAACAAGCCGCTGAATTCCTGGTTGAGCAAATGTATAATGGTCTTGAATACCATCAAGGAGTTTAGAAAGGCACCAGTAACAATCTGCCTCAACATTTAACATATTTTCTGGGGTTAGGTTTGAAAGCATCCAATTTTCCATATCGTCTTCTAAGTACTCTGATAAAAATACTACTAAAAATGGTGTTGCAAGATCGTTGATTCCCTGGACATAACCGCTTGCAGGATGACGAATGGCCCTGAAATTTTGAAACAGAGTGTGTAAACACCTATGAAATTAGAAGTAAGACGATTTATATAAAATTCATAAATGCATGCCAAAAAGCCAAAAGTACATATAAAAAAAGCACCTTAACTGAAAGAAAGACATAGAGACAAATATAGTCACTTCCTTCATCAAAGTTTTGATTAGTTCAGATAAATCAGATA
>JASDQU010236132.1:10364-24939 GCA_032191745.1 Picea mariana
GGCCAAAGATTCCTTTTGCAAGGCCTCTAATGTGGTTGAAGGGCCCCTTGCATGGCCTAAAAGCCCTAAAGTGAAGTGTTAGGGTATAAATCTATGTTGTTTAGCCTTGAATCACAACTTGGACCGTGAGACCCATCGCTGCTGTTCCCAATCATTGGAATTGGGCCTATAGTCATCTCGTAGATCAAAGATTCCTTCTATAGGGCTTTGTGTTGTTGTCTGGGGGCCCTATGCATAGGCTATGATACGATGCATTGAGGAATAGTTTGTTTGCATTGAATAAGACAATGAAGCTAGAGTCTAGAGTCTAGATGCTAGACCTTCTCAATGTGAGATCACTTTGTATGATGAAAGCTAGGGCCTCAAATGTTAGAATCATATAAGATAGTGGGCTTAGTAAGAGCATCAAAGAGCTTCATTTTGGATTGTATGTCCTGGAAATGAAGTTGGAGGCATTGTCTCTCAAGCATGGCCAAGGAAGCACTCCCCTTGCATATATCTGGCTGGGATGCGGGTTTTAGACTAAAGGTGGGACCCATAAATTGCATCCCTAAGTAAGTATATGAGGTGGTGACTCCACTAGTTGTGCCCTAAAGAAAACATGGAACTTTGAGAGGGCCTCTTTGGTTGTATTAAAGATCATGATCTTGGTCTTTCCAAGATTAACTATCAGCTACCGAGGATCGTAGAGCCGTTCCAAAGCATCAAGTTGCCTCTGTAACCCCTCTTGAGTGGAGGCCAGCAAGATCACATCATTTGCAAATAAAAGAGTGAAACCAAGATCTAGAGGGTGGGGGAGAAAGGACACTCTCGTTTGACACTAATGGTAGGTACTACTGATACTTCCGGAAAGCCCGTAAAATGTGTGAAACAGCTCATCACTGTCTCGTAAAGCCACATCATAGCAGAAACAAGAAGGATATGAACACTGAGGGAATGTAGCCGCTCAATGAGTAAGTGTCTAGTAGCAATGTCAAAAGCCTTCCGAAAGTCAAAGAAGCAGCAATAGACCTTTGAGGACGGTTGTCTAGCCTCCTCTATAATAGTACGTTGAGTGAATACATGATCCACTGTGTGTTAATCCCTTTTGAACCCGGCCTTGCCTCTCAAACCAGTCAGATAGTGCCTTTTGACCACTGAGAGGAAACTTGGGTTCAATATCACAAAATTTTAGTTAATAGCTGACCATCTTACCATATGGGCATTCTGATTATGCAATTTTTTCTGTGCTTCCCACTTATCACTTTTACAAAATGTGGTTATGATTTAAAATTTAAATCAATTCAGAAGTCTGGGATGCACAGTATTTTGTTACTGTTACTTGAGTTTCATTCTGATTCTCTTATTTTGTGGCACTCTTATGTAAAAATTCAAACATTTTTGGTTCATGAAGATGACGATCTAACACAGCTAGGAAATATTTCTATCTGGGGAAGTCTTTGGGAAATAATTTTAGTAATCCCTTCCTAATATTTTGGGTTTATTGAGTGGAAGGCGCCCTTGTAAGTTTTTATTGGTAGGTACATTCTTTGCAAAAAGTATGCTGGTCTGAAAAGTTTTTCAGGGTTGAAGCACCATGAAAAGTGGACCCAAGTATCTTTCAGGGGCTGTGTGGAATATTTTGACTGGGAACGTGCATGTTTTGGTACCAAATGTATTCCTTTTCTGTCTTTGATGTACCATTAAGCAACAAATGGATATTTTAATCATATGTTAGGCCACTACAGCCGAAATATATATTTTCTTGTAGACTCCATTCTTGCTGTCTTTGGATCCGTGTTTGTTGCTAGAGAGAACAAAGATGAATATGCAGATGAATACCAAAGAATGAATTACAATGATGATAAATCCTAGGTTGGAATCTGGATTAATTGATCAACATTCTAATGAAGAACTAGAATCTAGGATCTAGATTGTGGATATTGAGGCTTATAAGATAAAATTCTGAAACATGATACCTTGCAATCATAAATTATGTAGTTTTTATGGGTTTTAAATAGAGTGCACACAGAAAGGAAAATATGTTTATGAAGAAATTTAAGCTGCTGCTGCTTCCTTGTGTAAAATTCTCAGATGATGTTCTGCTTTCAAGGCAACTTAGCAAAAATCCGTTTTTGCATTTGATATATTTATTTTATACTTCCATTATTGCCAAAGTCAACTGAAATAACGTTCTCAACATGAATAGCAACAGACGATAACTTGCTTTTCTTAATGATAACCATTTAGTAGGTGAAGGTACTATCTTCTTGGAGAACATATCTACTCCTTTAATTAGGAAATCAAGGGTAAATTTATATGCATATCTATTTATTGCACTCATATTTCATAGAACATATGCAGCAATAGAGTGCACACAGAAAGGAAAATATGTTTATAAAGAAATTTAAGCTGCTGCTGCTTCCTTGTGTAAAATTCTCAGATGATGTTCTGCTTTCAAGGCAACTTAGCAAAAATCCGTTTTTGCATTTGATATATTTATTTTATACTTCCATTATTGCCAAAGTCAACTGAAATAACGTTCTCAACATGAATAGCAACAGACGATAACTTGCTTTTCTTAATGATAACCATTTAATAGGTGAAGGTACTATCTTCTTGGAGAACATATCTACTCCTTTAGTTAGGAAATCAAGGGTAAATTTATATGCATATCTATTTATTGCACTCATATTTCATAGAACATATGCAGCCTGATAAATTTGTAAGATATTTTTGGGGCTAATTATTTGCAAAGCTAGATATTTAACATTGCCATTTTAAAATGTAGGGAATTTATATGGAAATTCATGTTTGCAACTATATGTACTTATCATTGAAACGAAATTAGCCTTTGATTACGGACACTTATAACTGACACAGATTCTTCGAACTTTACAGCTCACAAATCTCTCAAGTATAGCTGCTGTTACAGTGAATCTTCAGGCAAAATATCTTATTGGCAGAACAGGGACAGCTGTTTCTCCTCCAGCACCAGTAACATTTCTTTATGGTATATACTATATTCTATTATCTGAAAAATTGTTGAAATTTTTTACTGACTCTCAAGGCCTGTACATTCTTATCAGTAGAACACTTTTTACAGATACTGTAAGACCTGAAGTACATCTCAGTACAAATTCACCTGGGAAGACAAAGGCACATAATATTGCAGTTCTGATCGAATTTACCGAGCCTGTTTTTACCTTTGACTCTTCAGGGATTACAGTTCATGGTGGAAGGATTTCAAGGCAGGTGCATATGGCTGAAGCCTATACTTTCTGTTTGTTGTTTGATTTAATTAAAGAAAAAGTGTAAACCTTTTGTATGTATTACAAAATACTTACTAATGAGCAGGTAAAAGAATTGTATGCTGAAATAAATTCTGATGCCCATAAATCCTAGCTGAAAAAATCACCGAGTATTCTGAGTACTCCTGAGTCAAACTGGTCCCAAGTCTGTCTCTTATTAATTTTCCGTAACCTAGCACCAGGGTATTAATTCCAAGCAAAAACAAATTTCTGAACAATATCACAACTAGGTTCATCAACAATAAATTAGTGGTGTTATCCACCAAGTTGCACTAGGGTGGACTTGCAGTTGAGCCACCAAAGATTGAACATTCACATGTTCAAAACAGAGTTCAGAAGTCTAGCCGGTCAAATATGACCATTTTTTTTTCCCATTTTCATCCCATGAGGGGGCATTGTAATAAGATGATATTAGCATGATGATTTTGTAAAAGGCTTGGCCTCCTAAGATTTGATCATGAGTACATACTCTAGAGTGTTTTTTTTTCACTTGTTAATTATTTCTTGCATGAAATTCATTTTAGGCAAGTTATAATTTCTAAGTTTTTTCACTCACTACCTCCAAAGCTGAAGTGTGTATTCATGGTTAGGCTTTAGATTGGAAAATCCAAGTCTATTGTCTAACTGTTTATATTACCATGCTAGGTCATCAATTTTGAGTCGTATGGAAATTGCGCCAAGTCCTCCATAGGTTTTTTAATGTTTTGAGTCAATAAAAATTTCCCGTAAAACAAGATATTTTAATTGTATTTTAGTCATATGTTAAAAAAGTGGTACTAGGAGGCATTATATGCCTTAGGAGTATTCGTTTTTGGACTTAGAATACCCACTTTACTTAAGTACCCACTTTTGTGAGTAAAATTAGTGATTTTGATTGCTTAAAAATTAATTTTGCTCACAAAAGTCAATAAAAGACATAAAAAATCAGCAAATGCTATATTTTGGGAAACATGTTGGAGACTTGTTTCAAGTTAATGCACCCTTACTCGAGTTCACTAAGACATTGTGGCACTTAAGAAGGAGTTAGGAAGGAGTTGGTTGGAGTTAGACTTGAGTTAAGAGGAGATCCCATTGGGAGGTGCGCCCCTCTTGGGAGAGTTGGCGCATTCTTGAGGAGGGTGTGTACCTCTTGAGAGGTGGTGCCCTTCCTCTTGCTCTCACTTCCACACATGGCGCATTGTTGGAGCTTGATGAGAGGTGGCAGCCATATGTTTACACTTGTCTCACTCAATCTCTCCAAGTGGTGCGCCCTCCTCTATTGAGCTCTCCAACTCATTTGCTATTTATACAAGCTACCTCTCCCATTGTAAGCTAGTTGGAGCTTGGGGAGAATTTGCTGTTGTAATTTTTCTATTGTATCATCTTTCAAGATTGGAATAAAAGGCTTTGGAGGCTACATTGGCATGTCAAGTTTCATGTGTGGAATTCCTATGTCAAAAGTGCTTAATTGTGAGGTATAATTTTCTTTTGTGCTCTCGTTTTAATTGTTAGTTTGTGGCCTTCAAGTGGAGTTGTCTCCAAATAGGGTAAGATTAGAAGAGCTAGGTTGCTTTATAATCTTATTGCTTCTTTACATTTGATTGTTTTATATGACATATACATTTTGGTTAAAGCTTATGCTCTTTTAAAGCATCTTGTGTAGGTAGTACCATTCTACTAATAATTTGTTGGCAAGAAGTCTCTAAGTTTGCAGGTTCTCACACTTGAAGAGGAGGTTGGGCTTTGGTTGCACTTGTCTTTTTCTTCAAGATCTTAAGAAGACATAGTCCCTCTTTGATCCATCAAGAAGACCCCACATTGCCCAAGGATTCCAAGGCTCTCAAAATCTTCCTTCTCTCTTTCTCGAAAAGCAACATACTTTCCTTTGGTTACTTTAATTATGCATGCAAGTATTTGGATCTGAAAGTTAAGTCAAAATCTTTAGTTTCTATTTTGCATGCATAAGATAAACTAGATCTGATTTTGTACTTGAAGTTTTATCTAAAAAAGTTTAGATCTAGTGTAGGAAAAAGTCCTCTTTTATCAAATATTTTCTTTCTAAATTTTAAAAGATAAAAGGTAGTATTTTTCTAAGTGCTTTCATCATCTAAATTTGGCATTTGAGTGCTTCTAATTTGCTGCTCTAAAACAACAACAAAAGACCCTAAGGAAACAAACTTTCTAGCTTGATTTCCTTCATTCATTTTTGCTATTTTTCATAGATTTAACTGAGGAATTTTTTTGGGTTTTTGTATACTAACGTCCAAAGACACTCTTAAAGTGTTTTTGGGCATCTTTTGTATTTTTTTGCTTGCTGTTTTGTGCAGGTTTATGAACAAACAAGAGGACACTCGGGACCCCCAGAAGTACCTTGTACCTAAATAAACCTTTCCAAACTTTGTAAAACTCATTGATCCATCTTTATAAGGATCACAAGTCTCCGAAAAAGATATCATTGTAACCAAAGCAATAAAAGAGTGGGATACACAGCACCCAGTTTTCTTCCCCCCTAGGGGGAATTTGTGTCTTGTGGTGTGCTTGCTTATTTTTCTTCAAGTCTTTCAAATTTTGCAATTCATCACCTAAGGAAAGATAAAATTTATCATAAAAATTCATCACAAACACAACAACAACTAGTCTAGATTTGCTTTTGGTAAAGTAATCTTTTAATTGCTAGAATAGATTTCCTTTTCTGCAAATTTCAATTTTCACATTTAATTTTTTGCAAATAAACCAATCCCCTCAACTCCCCTAAGTAAGCTTTACGTAGAAAAGGGGCTGCACCGTGTGGATTTAGTTTAATTAGAAAAATCATTTATTTTATTGCAATTTCATTTTGGCAAATAAACCCATCCCCTCAACTCCCCCTAGTATTGTTCCTAGCCCTTCCTTTGTGAGCTTAGTTTTGATCTCTGGAAGTAAGCTCATACAGAACCAGGGCTGGTCAATGTGGATCTAGTTTAATTTAGGGAAATCTTTATGACTCTATTGCTTGTTTGGAAACACAAGAGGGTTTGTGTAAGAAATCCAGCGGGAACTTTGAGATTTAGGTTCTCCTTGTTGGATCTCCCACATTCTCTTGAGCTTGTGTGAAAAATCAGAGGGATACTATCCCTGTTGGATATTCGACAAGCTCATCCTCCATTCTAAGGAATAGCCTCTTAGAGGCCTTATCTAGAATAACTTTTCTTTTCAGTAACACTTTGCACACATTGCACAAGTCACTTTCACATAAACATTAATAAACTTTAATTGAAAGTTTACAAGGACTTTTTACACGACAATCTTCATCTCAACAGCGTTACACATATCTCAATATTTGGCACTGGTCTCATTATTTTACTTTTAAGCCATATGCTTCAATTATTTGCAAAGCATTTCCATTTTATCTTGAAGTTTGTCATTTGCTTATTTACTTGCAAGTATCAATATTTCTTCCATTATCTTTCATGCAAGTATCTCTTAAGTTTTGAATATTCTTTTTATAAGCATTTGTAGTGAATGAATGAATGATATATGTTGCTAGTGTAGATTGATATTTGATTATCTTGTTCTTGTTGCAATAAACTCCTAGAATACTAATTGTGCTTAGATTTAGTTTTGAGCCTTAGTTTATTTTCTTTAGGGACTAGCCCCCCTTGGCTTCGCTAGGAGTTGGCCTAGACAGAGGAGTCAAGGATTAGGTGACAACACCTTGACTTTAAACTTTCCCCCAAGGACACACCAAGTGGATTGAAGATTTCTTCCACGTTCCCAAGGTGTGTATAAAGGCGACAACATTTTTTGGTGCCGTTGTCGGGGATAAATCTTTCTATTCCCAGAATATGACCTTTTTTTTTCTTTTTGTTTTTTTACTTAGTTTTTTTTATGCTTGTTGTTTATCAAAAATAGACTCGATCATCTGACGCTCCCTTTAATTCCAATTTGACTAAGTATTCTACAAGAAGGAATTCACAAGGCTTAGTTGATTTCATCCCTGAACTTGAAAAGGTTTATAGGAGGAGGTTAGCAAGAGTCTCTTCTTGTAGAATCCTTGATCATTTAAGATTCGAGTCCATTTYTGATATTCACTTGCTTTTTGGTAATAATAATTTTAGTTTAGAAATGGCTATATATGATCCTTGTGATTTTTYAAATATAAATGGTTATCCTCATGCAATCCCAAAAAAAACTATTGAAAAATTACCTAGTTTTCAAGGGAATAATGCTACAAATGCTAAAACTCATATCAAAACTTTTATGAGATGTATTAATAAATGGAATGTTGKACATGATTATGAGGATGTTACTATGAAGTTATTTGTTTTGTCTTTAGAAGAAGACACTTTTAACTGGTATGAAGAATGTGTAGATAATAAGTTTAAAACTCTTAAAGATCTTTTAGATGCCTTCACAGAAAGATGAGGGGAGAAAAGAGATCACCGCCACTTGTTAGTTGCCCTCAACACAATAAAGAAAAATGAAAATGAAACTATGGAAGATTTCAACAAGAAGTTCAATGACTTGGTTTCAAGATTGCACACAGATATCAAGCCTCTAGATAATGCCATCTTAATTTGTTACATTGAGGCCTTTGGTGGTGAAATGAGATATCGGTTAAGAGATAAAGAACTCACCAGCCTCAAAATCGCTCAAGAAATGGCAACAAAGCTTGATAAAAATATGCAAGCATCAGGAAAATCCAACCTTCCAGGTTTTACACGAGGTAATACTTCTGAGCAGTCAGGGTCTAAAGACAAAGCAGTAGCATCAGATAGTAAGTCTTCTTCATTAGATCCCATGAAGGAGTTAACATAAATGATCAAAGCCATGGAATCTAACCATGCTGCCCAGCTGAATGCAATGCAAAACAAATTGATTTCCATGGAAAGAAATAATGCCAGTAGATTCCAGCCTAGGCAAAACAATGAGAGGTGGTAGAAAAGAGGTCCCCCTCAAGATCAGAGACCACCTAATCAACTAGAAGCAACAAATATGGTCAATGATGAATCCCCTCCATTTTGCAGAGCTTGTGAGGACTTTCATGAGGAGTCTACTTGCCCAGTATTTTGTCAAATTAATGAGCAAGGACTCCTTGGGACAAGCAACTATGTTGGAAATACTAGAAGGTATGACTTTATCAACAATGTAGGAAAGACTCACAAAGTCACTGAAGATGTATGGAGTCAGAATAAAGAAACAAGTAAGAAAAAAGAATATTTAAAGACTGATAATGTGACTAGGATATATGGAGAAAAGCCTACACCAGAGAAAATCTTAGAAATGACAGTATAAATGAGTAACTTATCAAAGAAAGGGGAATGATAATGCTAGCAAGTCAAGTTAGAACATTCCTAAAGATTCTACTCCTCCAGATACAGATTTGAGTGTTGATTTTGGTAATTGGATATCCAATGGAAAGGTTTTGGTACTTGTTTCAAAACTCATTAAGATACCCTCCCAGAAAGTCAAGTTATTAAAAGCCATAGAGGGATCTAATGAACTGTCTTGGGAAATATTAGGGGAAAGTTTTGGGTAAGCCTAAGGAATATCATAACGATGCCCCTGTCATTTTACATAGTATGGATTGGACAAAGGAAGATCACACACCCTTCTTTGTATCTTTGATGATTAATGACCTTCTTCATAATTGCATGTATGATTTCGGAGCTTCATCAAATATCATTACCAAGAATGTCATGAACATGTTGAATCTAAAACTAACAAGACCTGATCACAATGTATGTGCCATGGATTCAAGGGAAGTTGAGACACATGGAATAATTTTGAATCTTCAAGTAAAATTGGCAGCTTATCCAAATATCACCTTTCCCATGGATGTACTTGTTATTGATGTGCCAGATGCATGGGGCATGCTTTTATTTAGAAAGTAGGCTGCAATTATGGGAGGCACTATTCAAATGGACTTATCTTATGCCACCATCCCATCCTTTGAAAACTCATTTGTGAAACTTCATAGGGAAAAAGAAAGGAAATTCCATGTGGAAGATCCCAAATACTAAGCAAGAGAGGAATGACAAACAATGGAAACTAAACAAAGCAAACATTAATCAAGGATGCATGAAATTGAACAATGGAATGGTTACCCAATAGAACTGAATCTTTGAATTGAGTGCACCAAGAGGAGAAATATGGGACTATGAATGCCCTATTCCTCCTAAGGGAGGGCTCTTTGATCCCTCAAAAACTAGAGCTATCACTCTCCAATGGTGAGTTTACAAAGATAAAAAATTGCCAAGTCTTAGCTTCACAAGAGATGTAAAGCTTGCATAATGCTACACTTGCTCAACCTATGGCTCAAGGGAAAGATTGCTATCTACAAGAGAATTTGAACAACATAACAATGCTATGGATTTTTTTTTCTTTGCATACCATGATCCTCTATTTATAGGAGGATGGCAAGATATTTTACAACTAGTTTCCAATGTGAATGGGGAGGTCTTTGAAGGTACTTCCCATCCTTCCAGTTATCCCAAGGTGGAATTTTAGGGAGATTTTGGTGTATGGTCGAGATCCACTTCATTCCAGAAGTAGTTGAGGCCCGACCAAAATCATCAATGTGATGTTTCCGCATCCGCGCGGATTTGTCAATTGCCAGTCGCGCAGGGCACGCACTGTGCGTGTCGTACACTATGTTAGCTCGCGCGGGTGTGCACACACGGTCTTTGATGAATGTGTGTGGATTTTCAGGACCATTTTGCATAGTTTTTTGATTATCTTGCTAAATTGAATGTCATCATCCTATAATTATTGGTGGTATGTTGTACTTGTGCTGCCTGTTTTTTCATCCATTGTTTGTATTTGTTTGAGCAATTTTTTGATGATAACAGATGCCCCTTGATGTGTGAGGTTAGGAGCATACGTATAGCCGAAATACATCAATGTTTATTTTTGTTGAAATTGTTGTAACAATAGGAGAGTTGTAGCTGTCGTTTAAGAGGGACGATGAGAGCGATCCATCAGAGGAAAAGGGGATTCGAAGTAGTGTAAAAAATTCTCCGAAAACTGAAATGTAAAGTTGTATCTTTGTACAAACGAGGCGGGCATGCCCCATGCTCGTGTGATGAAACCAAAATAATATGACTGTAACTGAAAGTTGTTGATGAAGTAGATGTCTGCATTTCCCCCGGAGGTGTCAATAATGGCAGATGATGTTCTGTGGAGTGAACTGGCTCTGAATCGAGAAATGGACAATGGTGTAATATATCGACCATAGGCCATACACCAAAATCAGCATAGTAAGACCCAATGTCACAAAAAGAGTCATCTGTGTAGTCTCGGACGACACATAAAGAGTCATCATTGCTTTTTGATGTCGTTGATCCCCATAACATTCGACTCCAACAAAATTTCATGTTACGGTGGGTCTTWCTACGCAATTGTTGCAGTTTCCAGTACTCGCCATACACCAAAAATCTCCCGGATTTAGCGTGCGTGAGTCAGGTAAGCCGTCAAAACCTCCTGCATAGGCTAGGCGTTTTTTGGGTAGGTTGGGGGTCGTACGACCGATTTGATGACTGGGTAGAGATGGYTGCGCAGGAGAAGTCTTGGTTCCCGTGCGCATGAGCGCGAGTTCTATAGATACAGCCGTGCACGAAGATCGCGACTTTGTCAATATTGAGCGCACACATGTGCGCGGAGATCAGGGTTTCACCTGCGTGGTTAAGGTGGGAGATGTGCGCGACTTTTCAATGGATAGTCACGCCATGACCGTGCGTCTGTCGGATGAACAGTCGTGCGAATGTGCGTGACTGTAAGGAGTACAGTCGCGCGGAAGTACGTGGCTGTTAAGGGAACAACACTATCAGGCTCAAGGGCCTTATATAGGGGCAACGCATGACAACATTAGTAGACGGTGGGGCAACCCATAACTTCATTGATGCATCGTTAGTAGCCCAGAGGGGGTTATGCACTGAGGAGTTTGAGGGGTTTACAGTGGTAGTGGAAAATGGGCATACCATGACCTGCTTGGATATGATTCCCAACCTAGAGGTCAAACTAGGCAACTACACCACGACATATACTTTCTATGTGGTTGACCTATCAGATATAGATGTAGTATTGGGTGTGCAGTGGCTATATTCGTTGGGAGAGATTGGATTCAACTACCAGACGTTGACCATGAGTTTCAGGGACACTAATGGGTCAAGGGTATTATTGAGGGGTATGTCGACAGGAGCACCCCGGGCAGTATCAACAAAGAGAATGGAAAGGATCTTCCGAGATGGTGATGTAGCATATGCGATAGAGTGTCTGATTACCGCCAAGAGAGATTCAGAGGGCAGAGAGCATTATCATCCATAGATCAAGGAGCTTTTGAGTCTGTATGAGCTAGTGTTTGGGCCGATACCACCAGGAAGGCCACCAGACAGAGGTTTTGAGCACACTATTGAGCTAGAAGCGGGGGCTACACCTGTGATCACCACGCGATATAGACACCCCAAAAGGTTCAAGGACGAGATCGAGAAAGCAATCAAGGAATTGCTTGCGATGGGGCATATCAGGCCTAGCACGAGTCCTTTTACTTCTTCAGTCGTACTGGTACTGAAGAAGGATGGCACATTGAGGATGTGCATAGATTATAGGGCTCTTAATAAGAAGACGATCAAGAACAAGTACCCCATTCCGCGTATAGATGAGCTGATGGATGAGCTACACGGGGCGGTCTTCTTCACCAAAATAGATCTTCGGTCAGGATACCATTGGATCAACATCAGGGAGCAGGACATAGAGAAGACAACCTTCCGATGCGATTTTGGGCACTTTGAGTTTTTGGTCATGCCTTTTGGGTTGACCAATGCACCAACCACATTCTAGTCTTGCATGAATCACATTTTTAGAGGACAGTTGAGGCAATACCTTTTGGTATTTTTCGACGACATCTTGATATATAGCAGGACATGGGCTGAGCATTTGGCACACTTGGAGGAGGTCTTGGGCATTATACAGGCACAATCATTATATGCCAAGGAGTCCAAGTGTGAGTTCAGAATGAGAGAACTACTGTACTTGGGGCATATTATCAGTGATCATGGAGTACAAGTTCATCAGGAGAAGATCAGGGCCATCCTCGATTGGCCAACACCCAAGAACCTTACTGAGTTGAAGGGATTCTTTGGGTTATGTAGTTACTATAGGTGGTTCGTTAGGGTTTTTCACAGTTGGGAGCACCACTCACTGATCTGACCAAGAAGGGTGCTTTTCAGTGGACCGATAAGTCACAACGCGCTTTTGAGAGAATGAAGGAGGTTATGAGCACATGCCCTGTTCTAGCCCTTCCAGATTTTTCACGCTTGTTTGTCTTAGAGTGCGATGCATCGGGGGTAGGGATTGGAGCAATTTTGATGGAGGGGGGCCACCCCATTGTTTTTGAGAGTAGGAAGCTCAGTGATCCGGAGAGGCTCTACTCTATATACGACAAGGAAATGCTATCAATCATGCACGCTTTAACCAAATTCAGGCAGTATCTAGTGGGCAACAGGTTTGTGGTAAAGACTGATCACAATAGTCTAAAGTATTTCCTGGATCAGAAATACCTTAGTGAGAGACAACAAAAATGGGTCTTGAAGATTCAAGCCTTTGACTTTGACATTGAGTATGTTAAAGGAAAGAGGAATGTCGTAGGGGATGCCTTATCTAGGAGGCCAACAGGTTGTTCGATGATGGATATTTGCACAGACTGGAAGGCACATTTGCTAGTGGAGTACTCCAAAAACAAGTTTGCCTATGAGGTAATGGATAAACAGGTGGTGGATGATAGATATCGAGTACTAGACGATGTCATTTTCTACAAGGACCGGATCTACTTGGTTCCAGAATCTACCTTGAAAGGAAAGGTTCTGGAGGCCTATCACGACTCACCTACAACTGGACATCATGGGTTCTTCAAAATGTACATGCAGGTCAGGGATAGATTCTCATGGAAGGGTCATAGGGATGATGTACTGAGACACATTCAGGAGTGCACGACTTGTCAACAGAACAAGTCTGAGCAGACACGCCCAACAGGGTTACTTCAACCCCTACCCATTCTGGAGCAGAAGTGGGAGAGCATTTCTATGGATTTCATTACAGGACTTTCCCACGTGCAGGGCAGGGATTGTATTTTTGTGGTGGTTGATAGACTGACCAAGTTTGCACATTTCTTTGCCATACCCATGGACTAGAAGGCCATACAGGTAGTGGAGTTATTTTTCAGGGAGGTCTTAAGGCTACACGGCCTACTACGACAGATAGTCAGTGACAGAGATGGGCGCTTCATCAACACATTTTGGCAGGAACTGTTCAGGTTGGTGGGCACAGAGTTAGCCACGAGTACCAACTACCACCCCCAGACAGATGAACAGACATAGATCATCAACAAATGGGTGGAGGGGTATCTGAGGAATTATGTAGGAGGGAAACAACACACTTGGGTGAGATGGTTGCACATGGGTGTGTACTGTTACAACACGACATACCACATGTCTATCCGGATGTCACCATTTCGAGCGTTATATGGATACGATGCACCTTCCTTCGTGGAGACCGTGTTTGGGGATAGCAGGGCCCCGGGGACCAAGGACTGGATAGAGGAGAGTTAGAGGATTCTACGGGCAGTGAAATAAAATCTGCAAGCAACACCGAACCAACAGAAGATCTACGCAAGTAGGCAGAGGATAGAGCGCAGTTTCGAGGTGGGGGACTTGGTTTTTCTTCGATTACAGTTGTACAGGCAGTGTTCGTTGAAGAAGAGGGCATAGAAACTGAAACCTAGCTTCTACTGGCCATACAGGGTCATCTCAGTTTGTTAAATATCCTTGACCAGGAGGTCTCGTAGCCCCGAGGAGACAAGGGGGGGTCTGCATCAGGAGAGTGGGCGAAGTGGCCTACGAGCTAGAGCTACATGAGGATAGCAAGATACACAATGTGTTCCACGTCTCTTGCCTTAAAAAAGCAGCGGGACAATAGGTGCCCACTTCAGAGGAGCTACCACCCTTGGATGAGGAGGGACAGTTGGAGTTAGTGCCGGAGGAGGTACTAGAGCGCAGAGAGCACAGGTTGAGGAGCAGGGTAATCTGGGAGTGCTTGGTCAGATGGAGGGGACTTCCAGTGGAGGATGCCACATGGGAGGGAGAGCATATATTGCAACACCCAGGACTGATGTTGCTTGAGGACGAGCAATCTCGGGAAGGGAGGACTGTGATGTCCCTTTCCCAAGAATAGCCTCAATAGGGAGTGACTTAGTAGTCTACCCGTTCCCGTAGACTATAGTTGGGCACAAACAGGGGAACAAAGGGAGAAATAAGGGTGAATAAGTGGCTAAA
>JASDQU010236136.1:440-16906 GCA_032191745.1 Picea mariana
GATGATAGAGCTACTTGTACATGTTGCAACCCCTCTACAATAGGAGGATTCTAGGAAGGGGGGTTAGACCTTATCCTAGGAGGATGAGGACCTAACATGGGATCATGCCTAACATTCTCTTGGTCCTGTGTGGACCCTTGACCCCCCCTGGAAGTCACCAATGTCGAAATAGTTCACATGGTGACCCAAAATAAATTTAGCGCATAGTTTTCTCAAAAACTATAAAGTCACTTTCCGGTTATTGCAGGGAGGTTTATCAAATACCATAAACCACCTATCCATCCAGTTATCATTAAACTATGGGTGGAGACACTAGTCCATACAAATGTGTTTCTTGTTGACAGGTGGTTGTTGTCTAGTTTGAGGATCAACAAAAGGAGACATCAAAGATTGTTTTGAAATACCCAAGTCTCTAACTTGGTTTCTATCCAGTCCAGACCTGTAAAAATCGAACATTCTATCCCTATACTCATAAATAAATTTTAATTTCCATTGGTCACTTTCAATGGACCTCACAATGACGTCCAATGAAGTGTCCAAGGACTCTATACTAGTTTCTCTTGTCCCTCTTAAGTCATTTACAAGTGTTCTCAATGTGGCCAATGCCTCATCAATATGTGTGTTTATGTTGGGTGGTTGTGATGGGTTGGGGTCTTCCTCGCCTTGGTTTGCTTGTGGGCGTTTTACATTGTCTCGGGGTTCCATCTTGATAATATATGCTGCAATTTAAAGCGCACTTATGACAAAGGTATTACAAACAATAATTCCATTTGAGGATATTGGAGGAAAAAAGATTAGAAACAACCCATGAATGTAGAATATGATGCAATGATGAAGAAACAAACATAGGAGCTTGTGTTGTGTTTTAAATGAACAAACGTTATAGGGTTCCAAATGGGTTTATAAGACAAAATTTAATTCAAATGGGGCCATAGTTAAATTCAAATAAAAAACAAATAATATTCAAGTAATTATTTATCTTGCTTCAAGTCTTAGCTGACATATTCATCAAATATATGTTAAGAATACATTGTTCATTGGGAATATCCATGAATAAATTTATATGGACCAATCCCTTGGTTTAGTGGATAAAAAGCATCCTCACATTTTTTAAATGTTGAAGACAATCTAAATTTTCATGCTAACATAAAATATCAAGCATACCTATCTTGAGTTGGTGGAAATATCATGTGCTCAACTCCTCTTCTACTCCTCTTCACTTTCTCAATCAAAGAAAAACGTGAGGCATGGTGTGCAAATGGGAAAAAATCATGCCCGTAGACCCTTAAAATAGGGTGCATCAGGAACGCGCATGTGTTCCTACCAATGTGCCTATGTGGCACACTGAGTGGAGGTTCGGGTTTTTTCGAACCTCTAACTTCATGAATGCATGCACCTTTTGAGGAACGCTTATGCATTCGTTTGAGTGTGTGTTCCTACTCATCCCCTTGCCACTTTTTCTTCCACCAATTTTGTGCACTCACCCGTAGGCACAATGATAATTTTCACTCTATATCTTATTTTGTGCATAAAAATGTATAATTCTCTTTAAAATTTACCACTAACAAAATTGTCCCTCATGGAAAAACCTTGTTGCGACTATCCAAACTAATGTGTTTGCTACTTAATTCATTTCATTGTAAATACTTGATATATATATAAATTTCATTTTCAAACTTCTTCAAGAAATCTATCATAGAGATTTTATCCTCCAGAAAATTAATATTTTTAAAGGGAGCTCATGAAGAGGATTCAATGATGAGAGCAACATATTCATATCTATTCCAGTCGACAATTGTAAATTTAACAATGATACATATTTAACATCCATAAGATACTTAGTATATAATAAGAGCTAAATTAACGTAATGATTGCAATTAACAATTGTAAAATTGACAATAATGGGTTTTTTTAAGATCCATAGGATACTTAACACAAAATAAAGCTAAATTAACACAACGATTTCATATTTTCCAATACCACATTGTTTTTGGTCAAATAACTTCTTAACTACGCTTTTGCATGGAATCTCATATATATATATAATTATGAACTATGGAAAGAGGAGGTGTACTTGTCCATTATGTTTTTCTAAAATCAAGAAAAGTGTCATAGCATAACTTAAATTCCACATGAAAATGACAACAACATATGTAATGAATAATGATAGGCCTAATATGTCATTGTTTAAGCTTCACAATGTGTTTATATAGATATTAATGTCATGGTGACTCTCTTGAAAATTATTGAACAATTCATCTTGATTCATCTCCAATATTTTTTTTCCATGTTTTCCATACTAACCTATTGATATTTGGCACACACTGTATTTCTTACATTTAGTAAAACATGGGAATTATTCAACCAATACTCTTGCATTGTAGCTCTAAGATTTTCTAAAATTCTATCTTTGTAGGGATGCCTACAAATAATGGTCAAACAAGCAAGCTCATCATTCTTGTCTAATTGTTTTATGCTTGATTAGTACCTTTGGCATGGTTCCCAATATTTTTTTTCCATGTGTCATTTTTTTTTTTGCTAAAGCTATTATTATTGTTGATGTAACAACAACTGCATGCATTTCTCTACATGCACCATGACAACAAATGTTTGTGATCTTCCAAATGATCTTATTGTTGTAACTAAGTGTTTAGATACATTCTTTTGTCTCTTTTGTACACTTTTTAACATTCAATAATATGTTATCTTAATTTTTAACTTGTTATAATTTTTCAAGACATATAATATTTGAGAATGTGTAGTATGATTAGAGATTCTAAGTCCCAATTCTTTGAATTTAGTTGCATCAATATTCTCAAATATTTTTCATAAATTTAAATATCATTGCAATTATCTATTAGTTCATCCTCTTGTTAATTAGATATTGACTCTTTATATTTAAAATTAAATAAAATAGCCTGAGTAGTCTTAATGGTTAAGAACATGTGTTTCCTCCTAAGAGGTCACAAGTTCAGCCTCTATAACTTTCAATTCAATTTCATATTCTTTTTCCTTAAAGATACGGTCCATTCGCTCTTTTCCAACATGTTCATCATTAATTCATAAAACTATCTATTGATAATCATCATTCGTTTAACTAATTTTCATATATTTATTTTCCTTTTTTTCTTTTCTTTTTCTTTTACTTTTCTTTATGGATAACATCATTTAGGTTAACATCTTTTATTTTCATGTTTTTTCCATCTTTAAACTTTCTAAGTAAATTATTATTTTTTCAAAAATTTTGCTAAGAAGAAAATCAAAATATAACCAATAATTTTAAACAAAAATAATAATTGAAAATGCAATGCACCCCGTTTTTGTCAAAGTGAAATTTTAGAAGAAAGTTAAATCAACGAAAATACTAAATACTAATTTTGGGTGAAAAAAGAGTGAAGAATCATAATGTGGAGTTGTCCTAATAATATAGGGTTATTTTAACAATCTTTTGGTCAAGAACATTGTTTGGTTCAAAGGTTGTCTCAATGTTTAAATAATAAATTAAATTTTCAAGCGAAAAACTAGTAAACTTTGTAACAATAGAGTGGCAAGATTTCTCCTTTACTTGAGGCATGGATCTAAATTTTTATACAATTTTATTGTCGAACCCTTATATCATGAGATTCAATGTTGAATTTATCTTTTATTTATATAATTTTTTCTCAATTTCATTATGATTTTTTTTTTTTTTTTTAATTAATATTTTGTAAAAGCTGTATTTATTAAATTCACTCTAACCATATAATACTTTGGTTTTGACCCTTTGCATGTATTAGATTGAGTATGTATAAATTGTAAACAAGTGGTTATAAATATGGGAGTTGATCCATATGAGATTAAATAAATGACTCCATGCATAAATAATATAAATATACTTGTATAGGTTCCTAGTGCCTTAGATAAAGCTTATCCACCATCTTGACATAGAATCCTAATCACTAAATGCACATGGAGGTGGGTGATGAAATATACCTCACATAGTTATGGAGGCATGAGGCTAGGTACAATGATCACAGGGATGCATAACAATCCTCCCTCTTCATGGAAAGTGATTCCTCCATCTGCATGGGAAACCAAACCCTCCTTCATTCTCATTTGAGGACCATGTTCATTCTCACATTCACCATTCTCATGTGCCAGCACTACCTAAGTTTTAGATGCCATGTTCCTATATCCAAAACCCGAAAAGGAGAAAAATCAACAATGTGAAGAGTAATATGTAGACGTGGGTTGAGATATAGATGGATGTAGAGGAGTATAGAGGTTGGGATGCTTAGGAATCGTTTTGTTTCGTTTCTCATTGAATGTCTTAGAGCCAAATCATTAACATAACATGTTTTCTCCAAAATATAATCCATTGAATGGAGTCTTTCTAACTACACCAGAGACCATTGGAAGGGGGGGAGAATCTTGAGGGACTATTGAGTGGAGAAATGAAATATATTCTTTGTGTTATGTAGTATAGTAGATGGGATCATCAATGCATGGAAATACCAACGGATATGTCAACCATGCAAACGGATAGGTCGACCCTCAAGATTCTTTGCTTTATCGAAATTACCAAGATCTATTCTTTGCTTTATTCTTGAGGGTCAAGTTAACACAAACGCGGAATGAAAGTCGGTTGGACTATACCTTTCGATTGGTTTTATTACTCTTTCTGACCTCCTTACCACCAAAGTCAGTTGTTCCACCTATTCCTCAGATTCAGTCGACTCATTTGAATCATCTTCTTCATTCCTCAGTTCAAATTGCATCGTATCAGTATTATTCTTGGTCTGAACAACTTCCTCAGGCTCAGATTTACCTCCTACTTCTATGAAGACCATATCTCGACTGTACATTATTCTCATTGATGCAGTATCCCAGAGCTTATATCTGTTCATCCCTTCTTTATATCCTATGAAGATATATTTGATTGCCTTCTTGTCCATATTGCTCCTCTTTTCCTTGGGAACATGCACAAATGCATCACAGCCAAATACTTTGAGATGTGACCTTGAAGGCTTCTTACCATACCATACCTCATTTCGAGTCATGTCGACTAGCGCTGATGAAGGAGACATATTCACCAGATATCTTGCAATCTCAACTACCTCTACCAAGAATTCTCATGTGAGCCCAACACCACTAAGCATGTTCCTTTCCTTATCCATCAAAGTTTTGTTCATTATTTTGAAAAATCCATTTTGTTGTGGGGTATATGGTGTGGTATTTTGGTGTGTTATGCCACACTTCTTACGGAACTGATCAAATCCCTTTCCATGGAATTCACCACCATTATCAGTTTTCAACACTTTTATCCTCTTCTTTGTCTGGTTTTCCACAAGAGATTTAAACTCCTTAAATCTCTCGAAAACCTCTTATTTCTTCCTCAGGAAATATATCCATGTATTCCTGGAAAAATCATCTATCAATGAGACATAATACAGGGATCCACCAAGTGAAGGCATTGTAACCGGGCCAAACACATCACTATGCACCAGTTCTAGAATCCCATTTTCCCTTGTCTCTCTAGATGGGAACCTCACCCGACTTTGTTTTCCATATATGCAATGTTCACAAAAGACGACTTCTAAACTACATTCAGGAAAACATTCAGCCATACCTTTTCTTTGCATAGCTCGAAGTCCTTTTTCTCCAATGTGTCTCATCCTCTCGTGTCATAGCCTGGTCGGGTCGGTTTCATCATGTATTGTCTAGTTTATTTGAATCGAATTAGCTCGAGTCAATTCAAGTTGTGTCGACATCGAGTCCATTCAAGTTACAATCGATTTGATTTCATGGGAAATGATGTTGTTGCATCTAGTCGAGTCGACATTCCCTAATATATTATACATGTTACCAATCCAAACTCCTTTCATTAAGACCATCGCACCTCTGACCATCTTGCACAAATCCTTTTGAAACAGAGTAAGCACACCTGCATCACTCATATTGATGAAATATATCAAGTTTCTTTCCAAACCTAGAATGTGAAGCAGACCTGGAAGGGTAATTTTTCTCCCATCCTACAGTGTCAGTCAGAATTCTCCCCATCCGACAATTTTGGTTTTTGAGTTGTCCCCCAAGAACAAATCACCTACGTCATATCTTTCATATTCACATAACCATTATTTGTGTGGTGTCATATGATAGGATGCCCCTAAGTCGATCAACCAAACATATTGATCCAACTGTGTACTAGTTGATGTCAGGTACACATCACCTCCTTTCTCCGAGGTTGTCTTTTTATCAGTCAACTGCTTCTCGTCATATCCAACACTGAATTTTGTTTCCTTCGAATTACAATCATTCTTATAATTCCCAAATTTACCGCATTTCCAGCACCTTCGCCTCGACTGAGCCAAGGATTTAGATCTACCCCTCAACTTAAACTTTCTACTAGAGAATCTGCCTTTATCTATGTCTATCGATCGACCTCTCACTACCAGAGCATCTGTGTTCAATCCTTCCATGTTATTCCTTCTCATTTCTTCCGACAACAGAGAAGCAACCACATCCTCTAGCGCTAGTGTGGTTGTGTTACTCCCAATAGCTATGACTAAGCTATCCCAGGATTTTGGAAAAGAACATAATAGGATGATACACTTCTCCTCATCAGTGATATTAATATCCACAGACGATAACTGGATTAACACGGTATTAAACACATTGAAATGCTTAGTCACCCAACTTCCATCACTCATCCTCAGAAGATACAGTTTCTTTCTGAGAAACAACTTATTTACCAGGGATTTCGACTAGTATAAGATTCCTAGCTTGTCCCATAGTTTCTTGGTTGAATATTCACCTGATACATTCAGCAGCACCAAATCTACAAGACAAATCTGAATCATACTTCTTTCTCTTGTTTCGAGTTTCCCCCATTCTTCCATCAACATGCCTGTCGGCTAGGTACCTGGACAGAATGTTGTCCATTGTTCTCGATCTACAAGAAGATATTCCATTTTAATCTTCCAAAGCTCAAAATTCTGGCCATTGAATTTTTCTATCTCTATTCTAGAACTGCTCTCCATTCTTTACCATGATATTTAACACAATTTATGACTTACGACTCTTACTGTACTTAGGGTTTAGTTCTCACACTTAATATTGGAAAATCAAGATGTGATATACTCGCCAAATCATAACACCTCTATGATAACTCACTTTTCAAGGAAGACCTAAGCTATGATACCACATGTCAGGAAATGAAAGACACTTCCACACTAATCTTAGTAGAAGAGAAGAAGAATTTAATCAAGAATGAAAATGACACACACAATCACACAGTACACTGAGATTTTACCACGGAAACCCTTAATCGGGAAAACTAACATTCCTTTGAGGGTTATGCTCTCTTGTTGTATTATTCAATCAGAATAGAAGTTTACATTTCTAACCTTGGTCCACACCTATAACACAGTTGACATCATACCCTCTTGCCTGCACGAGAAACACCTTGTAGCCAATTTAGATTACATATGCATGACCAACAACCTACGATTTACACATGCATTAGCATATTTTCATTAGCCTTTATGGCCTTACAAAGAGCCTCTTTATAGTTTTTACAACATGAAAAACCCTAAATATTCACACCCAAAAATAGTTATATATCCATGCATATCATTGGCTACAAATCTTGGGATTCCGTTAAAGTCAACTCCAAGTCAGATTACTAATCGACTACCATTCAACCTTCATTCGGTCTCTATCCGGTTGTCTCATGCCCACACTTTGACCTCTTGTCGGTTGAATTTCCATCAATGTCTTCAACCGGACCTTTACTCGATCGAATCCCTTGACCTTCGACTTGTTTCCGATCCACCTCGACTTCGATCTGATGTCGTTCCACCTCAACTAGACTTTCACTGCAAAGAATATAACAACCCAACAAATGATAAGTAACACTAAGATTTTTTGGCTTTAGCCAATCATAGCATTTGTTCCCTAGAGAGTCATGTTGTATCATACTCAACAAATAGTTTCATAACACAATCCTATTTGCCAAATTATAAAAGTGGGAACTATTAGGTAATTAAATGTTTGCAGCATATGCAATAGAGTGAAAAATAGTAACATCCAAACAAACACTCTCATATAATCTCAAAAAATATCTTGAGATCCACTCGGTGGATTAATCATTATGATGTATTGCAACTGGACATATCAATGTAGTATGTGGGTAGATTGGTTTGTATAATCAATATGGTTAGAATCTTTATCCTGTATTCATGAAATTTGTATGTTATATTTGAAATGATTTTTGGGTTGTTGTAAATGTTGCAATGAAAGAATTATATGCTTGAATACTTACATTTGTTTGGTGGATTGAAATTTTAGGTTTCAAGTGGATGGTATTATATATGGAAACGAGTGTAAGTTCGTAATGAATATTTTGTGCTACCACATGCAAGAGTCAAATATTATGAAAGTAATCCCATACTTGTGAAATCTAATTTTTGTATGAAACGGGTTTGAAACAAAATATTTATGATTGAAATTATTAATGATGATATCTCATGGTAATTGTATGCATATGATATGGTTGAGATGATGGATCTATCTAACAAGGAAAAATGATGGTTACTAAAGATGAAAAGAATGGAAATAATTCCACTATAATGGCATTGGAACCCTATGATATGTCTTGATTGCAATTGAGATATACTATGATATGTTTGAGTAAGCCAAGGGATGCCTTGGTTGTAAGTATTTATAAGTATCTTTACCTTTCCTATGCGATGAAGCCTTGGTGAATGATATATTTCCCGAGGGACTGTGTAGCAGAGAAGGGGTTGTCTAAGCTTAAAGGGTGAGTGATTGTAAGGAAGAGGAGACTTGAATGAATCTTGTGTAAGAGATTCATGTTACATACTAGCTGGGATCATGAATGCATTGTGTGTGTTTGAGAAAACACTGAGTTGGGTTCTATCTGTGGAATCCATATGGAACATATACATATTCATGCAGATAAGTATTGAAATGAATTACATATTTTATCGTATGTTGTGAATATATATGTTTCAGTTTTGAACTTTAAATTGACAGATTGGAATTCATATCGATGAAATATTACATGCACATAAATGGCTATGATATATGTTTATCTAATGATTGTTGTAGGAAATGTTGGAATGATAAAGTATGGATGTGTACCAAGATAATGAATAGAATGACATTGTATGCACAACTGAAGATTGAAGATATAAAAATTGTTGCATTAAAAGAACACCGGGGACGGTGTTATTCCAAGGGTGAGGGGATGTAATATTTCAGTGAGACCTCTTGAATATTGTATGTATTTTATTTATGCAGTTAATAAAAAATGACCAAGGATGATAGAGAATGAGCGCTTAAAGGGGATATGATACCACAATAGGGGAAAGGTGAGGGGGCTTAAAGGGGATTTATTCCTAAAAAATCCTACCTTATGCTACCTTAAAACTTCACACATTTCAAAATATGATTTGTAAATTTAAAAAAGGTCAAGAGGAGTGGAGGAAACAAATTTCTCAATCTAAGTCATCATTTTCTAAATCTAGCAAGTTATCTCCCATACATTATTGGCATTAGGAAGATTTGAATTAGATGTCTCTTTCCATATTTCACTCATGCAACAAGAAGGGGAGAAGGAAGCAAATTGTGGGAAGAAGGAAAAAGAGAAAAAATGAGAGTTCTTGCTAAAAAAAGAAGGCTACCATAGCATGTCATAGGATAGCTATAAAATGAAGCTAATCCAATGAATGGAGTCTTTCTACCTACACTAGAGAGCACTAGAAGGGAGGAATAATCTTGAGGGACTGTTGAGTAGAGAAATGAAATATTTTTCTTGTGTTGTGTAGTATAGTAGATGGGAATTTCATGACTAATTAATCATTGTATGAGTAACCTAGACTGATTTGTAGTGACCGAATTGGCTAATCGTAAGAGAAATTGGATTAGAATGAGTGAGTTGAAAGATGTCACTTGATTCCTTCTCCTTGGTGGCCTCTTTTCTTTGAATATGCTTGGCATCTACATTGAATCCCTACAATTGGGTGGGAATTTTCTGCCTGATTATGCCTATGCCTATATATATATGTAAACTAATTGCATTTTTTTTTGTTATGAAAACATTTGAAATGCATATAATGTGTGTGAGAACATATAATAATGATAAAGCACACAGTATTTTCCATGAATTCATGGACAATTTAGCTAGACTCAAGGTGGTTTCAAAGAAATGGCTAAAATATTATAAGGAAACTTGGACACAAGCTCAATTGAAAGAGGATGAGTATAAGATTGCTCAATTTTAAGAAGACAACACTACGGGTTCCCTTTCTGTTGCTAACTTGCTCAGTTACATGCATATGAATCATTTTGACACTCGATACAAGAAAAAGAGGAGCAAATTTGGTGGCTTAAGAGCAGAGCAATATGGATAAAAGAAGGTGATAATAACACAAAATTCTTTCATCAGTTTGTGAACTTCCATAAAAATGTGAATACAATATGGGAATTTAGAGCTTCAAACAGATTTATTGTTCTCTCTTTCAAGGACAAAGAAAAGGAGGGGGTGTCCCATTTCAATTCTCTCTTTCATGAACCCAATGGTTTTCCCATACAAGAGATTCTGGAAGTGATTTCTAAATTTCCTCCAATTTTTACGGAATATATGAATCATTCTTTGGTAGAAGAGGTCTTGGAGCTTGAAATTCAAGCTGCTCTTTATTCTATGCAAAAAGGTAAGAGCTTAGGGCTCGATGGTCTCAATGTGGAATTTTTTCTTGGGTTTTATGATTTGTTGAAAGAAGATATTTTAAAGGTAGTAAGCGAATCTCAAAGGACTGGGAAATTTTTGGGATCATTCGAGTCTACCTGGCATCGTGATCATCCCTAAAAAAAGGATTATCCTTCAGGGATTATCAATCATTTTCTTTTTGCAACGTGATATATAAGATTATGGCAAAAATCCTAGTCAGGAGACTAAAGCCTATTTTAAGTGAGTTTATTTCTAAAGAATAATTTGGTTTCCTTTAGCATAGACAAATTCATGATGCTATGACAATCACCCAGGAAGCCCTTCATTCAATCAAATAGATCAATCAGGTTGTGGCTATCCCCAAATTGGATTTGTCGAAAGCCTATGATAGAGTAAGTTGGACCTTTCTCCAATTAGTGTTGCTAAAAGTGTGAATGGGTTTATCTATCGTTAATTGGATCATAGGGTGTATACAATCAATTTCCTTTGTGGTGCTCATCAACGAATCTCCCTCTAGTTTATTTTGAGCTTCGTGTGGACTCAAACAAGGATGTATGTTATCCCCATTCAGGTTTCTAATAGTGACTAAAGAATTGAGTAAATTGATTAAATATGTCAGGGAGAAAGGATTCCTCATGGGTGTTAAGGTGTTAGGAAAAGACACCATTTCACATCTCATATTTGTTGATGACATGTTATGTTTCTCCAAAGGGTCATTGAGGGACCTTGCCTCCTTAAAATAAGTGTTGAATCTATATTGTAAATCTACTGGTATGCAAAGTAATATCAATAAATTATGTTTAATTCCTCATTGCTTGTCTGACAGTGTGAATCAGTATATTGGAAACCCTCTTCCTTACCCTAGGAAGGAGTTGGAGTTTGGTTTCAAGTACCTCGGGTTTATTCTCAAGCCAAATAATTATATATATGTAGACTCGATGTGGTTGTATAAGAAATTTGAGGCTCGAGTGTCACTTTGGGTTAATAGGTTGCTCTTAACATGAGGAAGGCTAGTTATGATAAAGTCTGTGTTGGTGAGTATTCCAGTCTATTGGACTTCATTTTCCATAGTGCCAAAAGGAATCCTAGCAAAAATTAAAAAGATCAGTTTTTAGTTCTTATGGTTAGGATCATGTAGGTCGGGAGGAACTCCCCTGGTAAAGTGGATTCTTGTGGCAACACCCAAAAATATTAGAGGATGGGGAATTAAAAATATTTTTCTTTTCGCTTATCTGCCCATAGTTTATGGAGGCTAACTCACAATAAGAAATTGTGGGGAAGAATTATAAAATACAAGTGTATGCAAAACATGTTAGTTGAATAATGTTGTTTACATCCAAGAAAGTCCTCAAAGAAATCCATTGTCTAGAAGGCACTAGTACAAGCTTTTCCTCTAGTTGTGTAGTGGATCGTGTGGAGGATTGGTAATGGTGGAAATGGTAGAGTGGGATAAGACCCATGGATGGGTGCAGAGACTGATTAAATTATTTTGTCTCCCCTCATTCATGCCCTTCATTCGACTAACATTTTCTCTTTAGAGGATGCTAGAGCCCAATCTCCCCAAGCTAAAGGGAGGTCAGGTTGGAAAACAAAGGAAGCCCTGGGACTGGTAGGCATCGAAGTGGATGAATGGAATCATTGTATTGGAAAATCAATCTTCAACTATATTAGGTTACAAGAGGAAGAGGAGGATGTCTTATGCTAGTCTAAAAACTTAGGTATAGGGAATTTACAACTAAATTAGGATATTATAAAAAATAATATAATATATTATATTTATAATTTTATAATCAATGTTTTTTTTCCCATAAAAAAATCATACTTTCTATTTCAATACAAAATTGAAAGTACAATCCAAAGGCAGAGTGATTGCATAAAAAAAACTGTTGGAATTATTCAAAACAACTTCTCTTGTTGAAAGTCCTTAAGAATACTTTAAACAATGGGATCTTAATACATAACTGCTAAACACCATACTGCCAAATATGATGTAGATGATGACCAGAAAAACATGACATGTTTACAGATGATGCATACATATTAATTGAATATAATACCATGTCGATAAATAAGGGCATTATCCATGTATTCCTCAATGATGTCACACTGGGGCTGAAGTAAATGTACCTCCTTTAAAAGAGATTCTACATGTGCATTATATTCACGATAAATATAAGTGAATGAAATTGACTAGAATAAACCAATGGTCTCCTTCAACTGTTGAGCAATCTGAACAATACCCAAATTATATATTTGCACCTTATATTGCATCCAATGAATAACCAGGTGAGAGTTCTCAAACACTTGAAGGCTATGGACATTCCTTGCTATGGATAATTTCATAAGTGCATAAAATGTAGAAATTTCTCCCATGTTGTTGGAACCAACCCCAATGTTATCCTTACCATAATAATAATGATTTTCAAATAAGAATAAAGTAAAACTCAGACCACAAACCTAGCCTTCCTCCTAACTAGCACTGTCAAAGAATCCCCAATGGATAAGATGATTGATGACTGGGCCAATTGGGATGCATCGAACCTTAAGTTTTCAAGGTTTAAATATGTCGTTGAGAACCTTCCTTGATGCCAGATTGATGTGGTGTCCCCCTACACAATTTTATTAAGAGTACGAATACCTATTTGTTGTAGATTCCAACTAAATCATCATGCACGAAGATACCATTGTTTCAACCTTCAATTACATCCTTTCCATTATGAACCATTGAGCCAAATCAAACCCGCCAAGCCAAATGTTTTCCAAGCATTGATAAAGCACGTGAGAGTGCTCTCCATTGATTAGAAGAGTTAGAAGTTGACTTGTTAGGGGATTGAATCCAATCCCAAATAGTCCCATGCGAAATATATTTAGCTATCAAAAATTTTCTCCATAAACTATCTCGAGTGAGGAAAACCCATAAGGATTTTCCATCTGAGGCATTCTCGAAATCCATAATTTTATTTAAACCCCATCCCCAAAATTCCTTAGGGAAGGAAATCTGTGACCATTAAACAAGATGTGAAGCCAAATATTCGATAGTTCCCTTCCATAAATAATTGAAGAGTATGGGTTGGATAATTCCCATGTTTTACTAAATAGAAAAGATGTGGTGTGGTGCCAAATGGCACACCCCCTCCTTTGCTTTAACGTTAAAGAGTGAACAATAAAATTGTTTGAATCTTTGACTTCCCATATCGTATTCACATTTTTACAGAATTTCACGAACTAATGAAAGAATTTTGTGTTATTATCACCTAACCTCATACTAAACTCATACTAACCTCTTAATATTTGGCACAACACCACATATTTTTGATTTAGTAAAACATGGGAATTATCCAACCCATACTCTTGCATTGTAGCTCTAATATTTTCTAGAATTCTATCCTTATATGGATGTCTACAAATAATTGTCAAACAAGAAATCTCATCATTCTTATCTGATTTTTTTTATGTTGGATTAGTGGATATGGATGACCCTTTGTGAGAAGAGATATGTGACATAACTTGAATTGCCACTAGATATGGAGGGGAGACCTTGTCATCAAAGAGTCTTTTGTTTCAGGAAATCCAGATACCCCAAGTCACTACCAACAATAGAACCCTATATTTTTTCAATGTTGGCTTATCAAAGTTTGATTGAAAACAATCTTCAACATTTGATTGATCCCATAGATCCAAGAAATTAGTTTGTATCTCCACACGTTTCCACACTTGTTTAGTAAAATTGCATTATACAAATAAATGCCAATTGTTTTCAGTAGGATCATGAAACAAAACACATATACCAAGACCCAAGACACCCTGTTTTTGCATACGATCCCAAGTTAATATCCATTTTTTTAGTACCAGACAGAATAAAAAGATACTCTTAAGGAGAGCCATGATCTTCCAATACTTCTTAAACCACTAGGCAATGTCATTCTGGTCAACGTCCAAAAGAGAAATATATCCCATCCTAGCAGTGTATTGTCCACTATCAGGATTGAAAATTCACACCAAATCACCCTCTCCATCCCCAATCCTTATGTGTGAAGAATTAAGATGCGCAATAAAGTGATTCCAAGGAACGATCCATAAGTTTTCATGGTTTAAATTTGTTACTGAGTACCATCCCTGATGCCAAATTAATGTGGTGTTCCCCTGCATAGTTTTATTGAGAGTACAAATACCTTTTTCCTGTATATGTACAACTAAATTTTCATGCACAAAGATATCATTGTTGCAACCTGCAATTGCATCCTTTCCAATGAAAACAATTGAGCCAGATCATACCTGCCAAGCCAAATGTTTACCAAACATCGATAAAGCACATGAGAGTGCTCTCCATTGATTAGAGGAGTTATAAGTTGACTTGTTAGGGGATTGAATCCAATCCCAAACAGTCCTACGAGAAATATATCTAGCTATCAAAAATTTTATCCATAAACTATCTTAGGTGAGGAAAACACATAAGGATTTTCCATCTAAGACATTCTCGAAATCCATAATTTTCTTAAACACCATCCCCCAAATTCATTGGGGAAGGAAATATGTGACCAATAAACAAGATGTGAATCCAAATATTTGACATTTCCCTTCCATAAGTAATTGAAGGCAATCTGGTTATATCAAGGCAACCCCCACGAGATAGCCAACGATTACACCATAACTGAATTTGGCTCTCCACTTTGTATAGCAACCATTTAAAATAAGAAATACCATAGTTTTTTGGATTGATGTTGAAACCTAAGCACTTGAATCCTTCATTGAGAGTATGAGACCAGTACCCAAATAGATATGGCATATGTTGTCTAGTACCCTCCACGTCATCAGGGAAGTATATGGAAGATTTTTCCAAGTTTATCAATATTCCTGCAGCATTACAAAAGGTCTCTATAATCAATTTAAACTTCTCTCCTTCTATCACATTACAACAATAAAATAAAATCATATCATCCACAAATAATAAGTGTGTAAGGTTAATATTTTGGCCTATCAAAATCCCCTGAATCTTGTGGTATTGCCTGGATTTAATAAGAATTTGACTAAGCCCTTATGAAATAAGAAATAACAGGTAAGGAGAGAGAGGGAAACCTTGTAGAAGTACTCTAGAGGGATTAAAAATGTTGAGCCTGCACCATTAATCCATACCGAGAAAGAAGAAGACATAACACATCCCATGATCCAATTAACCAAAGAAAGGTCAAACCCAACATGAAGAAGAAGGAATTTTAAGTATGTCCATGATACTTTGTCATAATCTTTTAACAGATTCAGTTTCAAAGAAGCTACAACCTTACCAGTAGTTTTAATTGAATGCACCCCTTCTTGTGTTGAATCGATTGCTTCATGGATCAACCTACCTCTAAGGAACCCAAACTATTCATCTGATATCACCCATGAGAGTAGAGGTTTTATCCTTACAACAATAAGAATATACATAAAAGAAATACAATTGAATACAAAGAAATAACAAGCATGATACACATTAAGAAATATAGTTGAAGAGTTTATATATTTATCCATACATAAGATAAAAAGAAATACATAAAACAAATACAGTTGAATACAAAGAAATAGAGTGCTAGATACATATTAATAAATACAACTAAATATATAAAGAAATAGCAAGTGAGATAGATATTAAGAAATACAGTTGGAGAGTTTATGTTATTGATTAAGGTTGGTTGTCATTGATGTCAACCCTTGAAGAAAGACCCGTAGCACAAAGGTTTGGGTAATGGACCCAAT
>JASDQU010236137.1:0-17068 GCA_032191745.1 Picea mariana
AAGAACTTTGTATCTAATGGATACATAAACTAAGAGGATAAATTGTTAATAAAAAAATCCGAGTTTCTTAAATATAGACCGATGATATAGATTTAAATATTGATATGGCTAGTATTTTTTTTTCAAATACCTACAAGAAGGTCGCTATTGCGACATTTTGGAGTGTCGTTCCCATAGGAACCATGTCGGAGATGATACCTCTTAACGTCTCTCTTCCCACGTTATAGACGAGAACTTGCCACCTTCAAGACGTCGGTCTTGCCACGTTCTAGATGTCTCTATTGCCACGTTTCAGACGTCTGAAACTTCTCACTTGCCACGTTTGAAACGTCGGTCTTTCCACCTTCGAAGCGTCTCTCTTGCCACGTTTGAAACGACGGTCTTGCCACGTTTGCAACGTCTCTCTTGCCACGTTTGAAACGTCTCTCTTGCCACGTTTCAACGTCTCTATTGCCACGTTTGAAACGTCTCTCTTGCCACGTTTTCAATGTCTCTCTTGCCACGTTTGAAACGTCGCTCTTGCCACGTTTCAACGTCTCTATTGCCACGTTTGAAACGTCTCTCTTGCCACGTTTTCAACGTCGCTCTTGCCACGTTTTCAACGTCGCTCTTGCCACGTTTGCAACGTCTCTATTGCCACGTTTGAAACGTCGCTCTTGCCACGTTTGCAACGTCTCTATTGCCACGTTTGAAACGTCGGTCTTGCCACGTTTTCAACATCTCTCTTGCCACGTTTGCAACGTCGGTATTGTGACGTTTCAAACGTCGCAATACCGACGAAAACTAGGTCGTCGGAAAAATGACGTCATGTGAAATGACGTTTGAGGGGGTCCGAGGTTTGTTGGTATTCCGACAATAGAAAGTGGCAATTGCGTTGAACGCGCCGTCGGAATTTGACCCAAATGTAGTAGTGTATTTCTCCTGAAGTCAAGTCAGGTTGCCAGAAAAATATAAAGTAAATATATTATTTTCTAGAAAGGACAGGTCAGCCCCACAGGAAAAATTAACTTGTCAGATTAGTATAAATAAAGGTGGCACCCTTCTCATTTGATACACTCTCTCACATATCATAGTGTAAATTTGGAAGAGAGTTGCAACTGCAACTACAACTGCTGAAGGAAGGAAGGTGAAAGTCTTATATCTCTCAGTCTTGGTGGTGCAGTAGAGGTGGACTAGTGCTCTAACACTTTGTCTAGGGTTAACATTGTTGAGTTCTCTCCATGTTGAGATAAGTATTCTTGGATTCTTTCTTATTGGTTTTCTCTAGTGAATATAGATTTTTCTTGGTTATTTTATCTTGGAAATGACATTCTCTATAAAAAAGTGTTGGGTTTTCTTCCCTTGTGTAGAAGGGTTTCCCAAGATAACTACTTTTCTCTACTCAGGGGTGGAACTTGAGAATGCCTATGGTTGGGTGGTAATGAAAGAACATTGCCTATGGATAAACAATAATACCCATTTTTTTTTTTGTAATTTGTGCTTGGTTAAATCTTCTTGAGATCTTGGTTATTTATTGCATTTGTGAACTAGTCTAGTATTAAAAAATTCAACATGACCTGTGTCAATCTGGTAAGGTATGGAACCACACCCTCACCCTTGGCCATCTTAAAGCTACGTATTTCTCACGCAACACCATTACCCTGTTCTCATTATTTGGCTGGTAGAGGTCGCTCAAGGATTTCCATATATCTTTTGCGATATTCTTTCCTGAGAGATGTGGGATCACATGATCTTTATCCCATCAAGAATTAGGCTCTTTGATTTAGACTCACCCTTATTCCAAATGGATAATTATGTTACATCCATAGGATCCACTACACTTTTTGGTGTATTCTCAAGGACATCATTGACATCCAACACCATTGTCATTTTCTCTTTTGAGGTGGGGTAGTTTTGAGCCCCTTGTAGATGATCCTCAACCCTCAAACTCAAGGCCATTTATGAAAGTGTCGATGTTCCTATTCAAACCCTCACAGCTCAATCCCTTACACTACCTTACTCTAGCGTTACTCTGATTATTTTCTTTAGATCTCAACTATCCACATGTAATGTTTCTTCTTTAATAGTCCTTCTCTGATACCATGTGAAATTTCTCTAAACCTAGTTCATTAAACCAATTAAATTACACTTATAACTGATTAAACTAGGTTTTCTTTCACAAATAAATTATACACAACATAAATAATATCCAATAACTTAAATGTAAAAGACAACAACGATCACATAACACATACAAAAGTATTTTTAGACAATAGTCCCTGGAAAAACCCCAGAGGGAAAACCAATGCAACATATTTGTGGATTTATTATTTCAGCAGGAAAATATAGAGTTCTCTTACAAAATGAATCAATCCTCAATAATGGTTGAGTAAACCCCAGCATAATCCTTCCCCAACAATTCGTATGACCTCCACACAAATTATACAAGCCAGAACGACTCAGAAAATGATAAATCATGAGCCTATGTGTCGTGGTACGACTCCTTGCGTCAAGTATGCATCACCCTGTACGACCCTTTCATATATGTAGTGTAACCTTCGCAAAATGTTGAATATGTGAGTCAATCCACTTAGCATATGACCTCCTCCGTCTCCCTACAATCCCTGTCCAACAAACCCTTGGGAAAATCTCTTCACTCCAATGAAGTTCACCCTCTCTCTCAGCTGAATAATGCGCCCTCCTAGCCAAATCGATTTCCTTATACCTCCATGAGCAAGTGAAACCCTAATATCATAAGGATGGAGGGATGAGATTAACTCTCCCTCAATCTCCAAGATGGATGGCTAAGATTAAAACATCCATCACTTAAATTATTTTCACTTTAACCTTAGAAAAGGTGCTCAATAAAGTCCACTAAAGAATATAACACATCAACAATCCTTTTCCTAAGTTAGACTTTAGGAAAAGTTAAATAATCAACTTGGCTTGTGTTGCATTGTCCCCCACCATGCTAGGGTGTTGCAATCTAGTGGAAGACCTTCCTTAGTACATTCTCAAGATGATCTTCCTAACTCTGGGGTTTTTGGAAGCAATCAATGTCATTCTAGGGATAATCAAAGGATGTCTGGGCGATTGGAACAACTAAAGGTGGTCATGAATAGGTTTATTGATCCACATGTTGAGTCATTAAATCTATATCTCGGGTGTGCCTAAGGTAATCGAAGTGGACTAAGTCTTCCTTATTTTATGGGATTTAGTCAAACTTTGAAAAATTTATAGATGACTCTATGGATCCATGTATCTATTAATGTTTATGCCATTATTATAGTTATTTTCATTTCAATAGATAAGAGCAATGTAAGAATAAGATCATTGAGAAATAGACATTCACAAGAGACACAACATTTATCTTGGGAAACCCTCTAGGGGAAGAAAACCCAGCAAAAACTTCCTTATCATAAATTGCCAATACAATGTCAAGAGATAACTCAAACCAATACAGATAGTCCTCTCAAAAAGATGTGCCACTCTTCTCCCTCTCTCCAACTGGTAAGTTGCAGCATGCCTCTTAAGAATGAGCAAGTGAGTTGTGTGATAAAGTGAGGCGCTAGCCTCTCTATATATACAAGACTGGCACGTGTGAAGGGTCTTCACTGGCAGGGCCGACCTCTCACTCTGGGTGGGTAAATCCACCTTTAATTTATTTCTGGGTCTCAATAATAACTGTTGGGGCCGACTTCTTATTCTTCCTATTACAATTTTCTGTTGACCAATCCGGAAAAGGGGATTTGGTCCTAATACAATTACCTACATGATTAATCCACAATGAGGATTAATCCTATGAATAAAATAACAATAATAATAAGAATACTCTTTGCAGTTACATTATTTCAACACTCCCCCTTAATAAGAAGGGTATTCTTCAACAACATCAGGCGAGAGAGGTCTGCATCATCAATGGCATTAGGAGGACAGTATTGTCAATATCATCTTGGAACATTGGTTGGCATATTTACGAGTCATCGAAAGTTTTCTTCATCGGCAACATCATCATTCTCGAAAGAATTCCATCATCATCTGCATCAATATGTATCAATAAAAATGATACCTCATCACAACACTAGGCTGGCACATCACAGTACTACATTGGCTCAATGTCATAGCTGATAAGCTGGTAGCTCAGTGTCAGTCACATCTTGATTTACCTCTAACAACTAGGTCAGAAGCAAGGAGTCATCTTGCTTTACGTCTAACAACTAGGTCAGAAGCAAGGAACACATCATCATCTTGCTTTACGTCTAACAACGAGGTCAGAAGAAAGGAATCATCTTGCTTTACGTCTAACAGTGAGGTCAGAAGCAAGGAATCACACAACGTCTTGTTTTACGTCTAACAGTGAGGTCAGAAGCAATGACTCATCTTGCTTTACGTCTAACAATGAGTTCAGAAGCAAGGAATACACACAACGTCTTGCTTTACGTCTAACAGCAAGGTCAGAAGCAATGAATCATCTTGCTTTACGTCTAACAGTGAGGTCAGAAGCAAGGAATAGACACAAAATCTTGCTTTACGTCTAACAACGAGGTTAGAAGCAATGACTCATCTTTCTTTACGTCTAACAATGAGGTCAGAAGCAAGGAATACACACAGTGTCTTGCTTTACGTCTAACAGCGAGGTCAGAAGCAATGACTCATCTTGCTTTACGTCTAACAGCGAGTTCAGAAGCAAGGAATACATATATACTCCCCCTTTCAGGGAGGGTCCTTTCAGACTATACCAAGCTTATCTCGAAAGTGTTCAAACTTTACACGAGATAGAGGTTTGGTGAACACATCAACAACTTGTTCATCTGTGCTAATGTACTGGAGCTTTAAGGCTCCTCTCTGTACCATGTCGCGGATGAAATGACAGCGGATCTCTATGTGCTTCGACCTGTCGTGGAATACATGATTCTTTGTCATATTTATGCAGCTCTGGTTGTCACATAAAATCACGGTTCCTCTCATCCCCAAGTCAAGTAGGCCAGTCAACAACTTTCAAAGCCATATAGCTTCGCAACTAGCAGAACATGCGACAATGTATTCTGCTTCCGCTGTGCTGAGAGCAACACTGGATTGCTTCCTACTTTGCCACGAGATGATGGTTGATCCCAAACTGAAACAACATATGGAAGTGCTTTTTCTGTTAGCAACGCTTCCTGCCCAATCTGAATCAGTGTATCCACTCAATGTGAAGTCATGATCTCCATCATAGCTAAGACCATAATCCATTGTACCTTTAAGGTACCTCATCACATGTTTTGCAACCATTAGGTGAACACATCTAGGCTCTACCAGAAACTGACTCAAGGTGTTCACTGCAAAACAAATGTTTGGTCTGGTGTTCGTCAGGTACATCAGTGATCCAATAATCTATCTATACAGTGTGACATATATCAAGTCTGACAAAGTATTGACCAACAACTTTAGCTTTGTTTCCATGGGTGTATTCATGGACTTACATTCTAGCATGTCGAATCTCTTTAAGATTTCGACTGTGTACTTCCCTTGGTTAAGGAAGTTCTTTTTTGGACTCTGCCATACCTCAAGACCTAAGAAGTAATGCATTAGGCCAAGGTCTTTCATTTCAAATTCTGCGGCAAGTTTCTGTTTACATTCAACGATGAGCTTTTCTTCTCCAGTTAAGAATAAGTCATCTACATATAGTAGTAATATTACTGGTTCATTATCCATAATTTTGAAGTAGAGATTTGAGTCTGCTTTACTCTTGGTAAAGCCTAAGCTCATCAAGAAACTGTCTATACGGCCATACCAAGCTCTAGGGGCTTGCTTCAATCTGTATAAGGCTTTCTTCAATATGCAGACATGAGACTTCCTATCTTTAATCTTAAATCCTTGGGGTTGCTCTATATACACTTCCTCTTCGATAACACCATTCAGGAAAGCTGTCTTCACGTCCATCTAGTGCAGCTTCCATTTCATCTTAGCTGCAAGAGCTATGATGGTTTTGATTGAAGTGTATTTGGCCACAGTAGTGAATGTCTCTTCATAGTCAATGCCTTCCTTCTGGGAAAGGCCACGAGCGACAAATCTTTCTTTATATTTCTCAATACTTCCATTAACAACATGTTTTATTTTGAAGAGCCATTTTGATGACACCACATCCTTACTTTTTGGTCTGGGAACTATTTCCCATACATCATTCTTTATTATGGATTGGTATTCTTCTGTCATGGCATCTACCCATTCCTTCTTTTGAATGGCTTCTTCAAAGTAGGTAGGCTCTTCATTTAGTATATTGCACATCAAAGCTGTGTAACTGGAGAATGGTTTTGGTCTTTTCATCTGTCTCGAGGTTCTTTCTGGAACACCATACTTATCTCCATATTGAATAAGCTCATTTGTGGAGGTTCTTAAACTTCTGTTATATCATGATCTTCAGGAGTCTCCTCATCAGGGGAAGTTATGACTTCCCTTACAGGTTCTACATTTCTGGGAACTTCCCTCACGGATTTTGCAATCCTGGGATTTACAGGTTCCTCTTCATATACTTATTCAAGCTAGCATCTTCTTGATTTATTAAGTGTCGCTTCTTCGTCAAAGGTCATGTCCCTGCTGATTTCAATATGGCAGTGACTAGGTATGTAGATTCTAAAGGCCTTGGAGACCTCACAGTATCCCGCAAATATTCCCTTCTTTCCGTAGGGTTCCAACTTGTTTCTTTTCTCTTTTGGTATATGAATAAACACTGGATAGCCAAATATTTTGAGATGGCTTACCTCTGGCTTCTTTCCAGTGAACATCTCTTCCGAGGTCTTGAACCCAAGTGAACTATGGGATAATTGGTTTTGCACATAAACAACTGCCATTGCTACTTCTGCCCATAAGCACATAGGAAGATCTTGATCGTGAATCATGGTCTTTACAACTTCCATAATTGTTCTGTTCTTCCTTTCAGCTACACCATTTTGTTGGGGATTATAGGGAGTAGTGAGTTTCCTCTTGATCCCAACATCTCTGCAGAAGTTCACGAACTCTTTTGAGGTATATTCTCCTCCATTATTTGACCTAAGTATCTTAATCTTTCTTTCAGAAAGATTCTCTATCAAGGCTTTGAATTCCTTGAATTTACTGAATACTTCATCTTTAGATTTCAAGAAATATATCTAGGTCTTGCGAGAATAGTCATCAATAAATGATACATAGTATACATACTCGCTAATGGAAGATGATGGCATTGGGCCACACATGTCTGAATGAATGAGTTCCAATACTCCTTCTGCTTTTCTATCCCTCTTTGGAAAAGGGTTCTTGATATTCTTCCCTTGCACACATCCATTGCATATGCCTTCTTGATCAACCTTAAGTTCTAGTAAACCCGTGACAAATTTGCATATGTATGGTAGCGCCTTGTAGTTGATGTGGGCTAATATTCTATGCCAAAGTTCGCATGAGTTTTTGATGGCATGGGTCATGGTTTTTTCTGGATGACCCTTCATCTTATATAAGCCATTTTCTTCATTTCTGATGACGATTGCTTCATTTAAGGTTTCTCCCTTAGCCCACATAAGAACTTCTCCATCTATGAAGGCAACTCTATAGCTTTTCTTGTCTAGAGATGATATAGAGAGTAAGTTATTCTTTAAGCCCGGTACACAGAGTACGTCCTTCATTGTCATTGAGTTTTCTAAATCTAGCTTGTAATTTGATTCTCCTACTCCCTTGATGGGATATTGATAATCATATCCAAGAGTCACTTTCTGAGAAAAATTATTTTCTGAAATACAAGAGAGAGTATTTTTCTTACTCATCATGTGTTTTGATGTGCCACTATCAATGAGCCATGTGTCCTCTCTAGGTGGTACAGATCCTGAGAGAGATGAGATCAAGACATGGTGTTTAATCATATTCATAGGTGGTTCTTCATCTTCGACTATGTGGGCATGTTTCCTTTTGTTCTTCCTCTTGTATTCTTCTCTTCTGACTGGACAAGAATTCACCTTGTGTCCCATCTTATCACAATGATAGCATTGTATGGATGAGAGATTTCGTCCCTTGCGTTGTCCTTTCTTCTGAAAATTTCTTGGATGAGATTCTTGGTTGTTGAATTTGTTTGACGGTTGAGGATCTCTATGAGTTTCCCTTTTGAAGGAGGGTTTCTTCCTTCCTCCTTTTGTATGGGTAGCTAGGGCTTGATCATCATCCCTTGCTAGTAGTGCTTCACGGTTAGCTACCCTTGTCTCTTTTTGGATGCATTCTTCCCATAGGGTCTCAAACTATAGTTTCTCCTTTTTGGCACATATCGTCTGGATGAAAGCATCCCAAGGTCTTGTGAGACCATTTAGGGCCATCATTACGAATTCGTCTTCATCTACGGTGTTTCCAATATCTTTTAACTGTTCTTTAGTTTCTGAGATTCGGGAGAAATATTCTTGAATCATTTCTCCTTTCTGCATCTTGGTATTCTTCAATTGAGATCTTATATTCATCTTTCGGTTGATGTTCTTTCCTTCGTATAGTTTTCTTAGAGAGTCAAACATCTCCTTCAGAGTTTTCTTGGATGATACATACGGGATCAGGTGGCCTTTGATTGAATCTGCAATGATTCTTTGAGCCCTGATTGAGTCCTTCTGATGCTTCACTTTCTCTACGGCATCTTCAGGTTCCTCCACTTCTTCTTTGATGAATTTTGCTAGGTCATTCTCTGCAAGGATCAGACCGATCCTATAATTCTAGGCACGAAAGTTGTCTATGCCTTCTAGTTTCTCAACAAGCTTTGTGCTTGTAGACATCTTGTACTTGAGGCTATGAAAAATGACCAAAAATGAAAATGATTAAAATCAAATTTTGACCTTACCAGGAGGTGTGCTTGGCTGAGGTGAGTATCCTGGTATACTTGGATCTGAGAAAATCCAATTTTTACACCTTCAAATCTGGTCTGCGGATTTTTGGACTGGTGCTTCTGGTACTTCTAGTACTTTTGTGAAACTAGGGTTTCACTTTCTGGGAGATCCAGCCACTGAAAAGGTGCGCTCTAAGTGCCAAAATGATCCTTGGGGGAGGGTGCAACTTTCTAGGTAGTTTTGGAGCTGAAAAGCCTCACTTTTGAAAAACCCTAATTTGCAGGTACTGCAACAGTGACGTTTTTCTCTTGTGAAATATGTTTCCTTCAGGTTGGATCTGATACCATGTTAATGTTTATGCCATTATTATAGTTCTTTGCATTTCAATAGATAAGAGAAACATAAGAACAAGATCACTGAGAAATACACATTCACAAGAGACAACATTTATCCTGGGAAACCCTCTAGGGGAAGAAAACCCAACAAAAACTTCCTTATCATAAATTGCCAATACAATGTCAAGAGATAACTCAAACCAATACAGATAGTCCTCTCCAAAAGATGCGCCACTCTTCTCCCTCTCTCCAACTGGTAAGTTTTAACTTGCCTCTTAAGAATGAGCAAGTGAGTTGTTTGATAAAGTGAGGCGCTAGCCTCTCTATATATACAATACTGGCACGTGTGAAGGGTCTTCACTGGCAGGGCCGACCTTTCACTCTGGGTGGGTAAACCCACCTTTAATTTATTTCTGGGTCTCAATAATAACTGCTGGGGCCGACTTCTTATTCTGCCTATTACAATTGTCTGTTGACCAATCTGCAAAAGGGGATTTGGTCCTAATACAATTACCGACATGATTAATCTACAATGGGGATTAATCCTATGAATAAAATAACAATAATAATAAGTATACTCTTGCAGTTACATTATTTCAACAGTATCAACATAAACACCGATACAATTATCATTCAATTCCATATGTTGAGTTATGTTTACTTGTGCTACAATGTTGTAACATTGTCTTTGAACATTACATCTCTCTCTTGGAACTCATAGTTAATCATTTATTCAATTCCTTGGTTTTCCAACATTTTCTTGTGAATACATAACAATTTAAAATTCAACGTTCGATTAATTTTTTTTGCGCCAACAAATTTATTATTTGAATAGAAATAATTGATTACATATTTTTGTTGCTTTCTGATGTTGTGTTAGCTTCAGACTCACTACAATTGTCTATATCTCTTTGACTATCTATTTGTACATGTTTTTGGACATTTCTATCGCTACATTTTGCAAACCATCCCATACTTTGTAAGGAATTGCCATGATATCTTTGGAAAACATATATTGTAAAATGTTTTATTGGACCATGCCCTAGGGAACATTTAGGGAAATTTTCCAAGAATGTTGTTCTTAGATTCCTTTCTCTAGTCTTTCTACTTTAAGTGGAAAGTAGGTTTATATATCTTTCCCAACAAGTCTCCCAACTCTATAAAATTGTGCACCTCTAGTATTGTTGGTCTCCAGTTTTGATCATGTTTTTGCCTATATTATATTCCAAGGACCTCCATTTCTATACCCAGTACCACCCCTTTTGTCCTTGTTTTGACATAATTGACATCTCCCTACCACTCAATGGGGCTACTTAAGGTATCTTTACGTTTCAAGTTATTTTTATGAATTTTGATGCTTTAGATTGACAATGGAACTAACGTGGCTTGGGTTAGGTACCAATTCTATTTTTGGAACAGGGTTTGCCAGTACCAGGTACCAGCTCGTACCCCATGGAGATACCAATGAAGCTGCTCAAGATCTGCGCGTTATGGTCAGAATGGGAGACAGAGAGATTCACATGACAGATGGAGTCATCGTTCATATGATGATTGAAGGCACGATGATAGAACTGAGTCATTAATATTTCATGATTCACACTTCGTGACACTACGTGTCACGAAGATGTGAAGACTGTTTTAAAACTTGATTCCAAGACTATTTTCGGATCGGGGATCCGTTTGTTTTTATGTATTTTTGCTTTAGACTGTTATGAGGAAGGATCTATATATAAACAAGGGATCACTCCTAAGAGACGGTTGGATTATGTTATGTTATAAAACACATTTCTGAATATAAACTGCTGTTGCGTTATGGTATTTCACTGTCCTACGATTTGAGCTGTTTCTTTGAGTAAATCGAACGTGAAGTATACACAGTCGTTGCGTAGATGATATAGTTAGTTCTGGTTTCTCTTACAGCGTTTGTACCTTTTGGTTGGGCCCGCCAAACAGGTTCAAGTCGCTGCGTTACTCTGTCTTAGATTTAGTTCATTTCAGTGTTTTGGAATTTGCATACAGGATAGCTTAAAGTTTAAAGATTAACTGGTTCAGAGTCGTGTTTAATTGTTCTTCAACAGAATCGTTTCCCGCATACTGATATCTTTTACGTTGATGAGTATTGARCGCATGACTGATGYCTGTAGGGTTTAGAACATGAACTAGGTTTKATTAGTTTCTAGTTTTCAATTYGAACATARCTTAGAATTGGAATGAACTTTGCTTTGTCAGATAGTTAGTTACCCTGCTTAGTTAGGATAGTTAGATTGCAGTTAAATTAGAGGAAGCTTCCGGTACCAGTAGGGTAAGTAGGGTGTTTCTCTGTTTTCCTGTAGATAGATTTAGATTCATTTTTAATGTTCAGATTAAATGCATTTTCGGAAATACTCTTTCTGTCGTGGCTTAAATAGAAATGGTGATGATAGTTGATTAAAAGTAGTGGTGGAATAATCTTGTGAAATCACACTTTTGAATAGAAATAGAAGCACCACCATTTAAGCATAGGACTGTTTTCTGTTGATGACTTAGATAGGAAATGCTAAGTTTCAGGATAGTCATTAGGATTCAAGTTCTCAGAGCGAGTTTGTGTTTTCTTCTAAAGATAGCATTCAGATAGGGATTAGAGCCTTACCCGCACATACAGTGTATCAGCTCAAAGTTTACCAACCCTGGTTTGACAATTTAGTGTTTCAGGTCATTTAAATCTTCAATTTAGCAGCCTGACAAGTATCGATTTCCAAGACTTCTCTAAAGGAGCACATTCTCCCAACTCTATAAAATTGTGTGCCTCTAGTATTGATTTCCAAGACTTCTCTAGAGGAACATAGGACAAATTCATCATTGGTTATAAAATTCACATTGATTTTCTTCTTAGAAGACACCAAAGTCTCTCTTTATTAGATCCCTTAGAAATATTAGTGTTTTGTTTTATTTTTAGATAATATTTGCTAATAAATATTATTAGAAAATTCAATAAACAATATGATGAGAAAGTGTCTTGTTGATCACCTCATGATGATCCATCTTTCTCTGTTTGTAACATTTTTGTGAAAGTGCATTGCTAATCTTCATTGAGGTCATGAATACAATTTTGTAATTTTTTCATTTCCCCCTACATGACGAACGTTAACCACTTCATGTCACAATTAAATCCACACTAATTTCAAACTACATTAGTTATTTATTACTTATTTGTTTAAATTTCGACCAACTTGTCTCTTTCTTCTTTTACCAGTATTCATAACGCTCTACACATGATGAATCCCATTCTCTACAACTAACTCCTTTTCTTTTTCTTGCGACATCTTCTCACAATCTAAGAATTACAAATGATTATATGATTAAACATGTGAATATCAAAGGACTTCTAAAAATTCATATGAAATCCAATCTTTACACACATTACCTTACAGGACGATTCACTTATTTTTGAGGGTGCATTGGTGTGCCCCTCTAGAAAGAGGGCACCAAAGAGTGGTGCACTATCTTAAAAAAGGTGCATCAACATGTTTAAACATTTTCTTAATGTTGGGTGTTGTGTTGCACCTGCCAATATTCATACACCAATCATACCAACTCGATGCATGGGTGCATATAACTTGTTGGAGAAGTTATCAGGAGCGATCACAGATTACGTCAGGGATGTCCTTTATCCCCATTGCTTTTTATTCTGGTTTTAGAAGGTCTTAGTTTGCTATTAAAAGACAACAAGGCAGCTAGGAAGATCACAGACATACGAGTCTCCAGGATGATTAAGATAATTCACATCTTATTTGTGGATGACATCTTAATAATGACAAATGATTCAATAAATGAATGGTTAGAAATTGATGGTATAATCAATTTTTTCTGCAAAGCTTCAGGGTTAAGGGTAAATGGACAAAATTCCATTGCACTACATGCTGGTTTATCAGAGGCTGAATTGACACCGTTTAGGACTGTTCTACCATACAATTTTTCTTTGCTATCCACAGGGTTTAGATATCTGGGTTTCTACTTGACGACTGGGCCTAAAAAAAGCACAGACTGTAACTGGCTACTGTCCAAGATGGAGAAAAAAATAGATCTCTGGTGTAATATATGGTTATCACTGGGGGACATTTTATATTGGTTAAATCGACTCTTGAAAGTCTGCCTGTTTACTGGTTGTCGTTGGCAATCATCCCGTGCTCTGTTTTAAACAAGATCAGGAATATTATGTTTAACTTCCTTTGGAGAGGAAACCAAGATTTTCCACATTTACATCTTTGCAGATGGGTGTCATTGGCTAAACCAAAAATCTATGGAGGTTGGGGATTCCACAATATCTTTCATTTCAGTAGATCCTTAGCAATAAACACTCTCTGGAGGGTCCTAATGGGCATAGGAATTTGTCATGACATTATTAAAGATAAATATTTCCCATTCTCCACGGTAATAAAGTGGCTCAGATCGCCAACTTTATCTCTGACAGAAGTATCAAAGATTTGGGGTGGACTCCTAAAATCTATTCACTTGATTACATAATGGCTAAGTTGGATCCTTAGTTCGGGACACCTTGTGACAATCAACATAGACATGATTATGGGTCTGGTGGACAGATCTTACCTCACACCTGAAATTGTTTCATGTTTGAGACAAAAAATGATCACCGTCCTCTCACAGGCATGGAACAATGCTGGACAAATCAGATTCTCGACCAGTTAGTACAATTTTGGGGACCTGGGCCTCTCTGGCTCACTGGCTGCTGAATGGGAATGCTACCGTAATGCTCTCAATAGCTCTAGAGTTTCCATAATGGATGGCTATGAAAATCTAATGTGGACGAGAGGTGACCATTTGTGTTTTCTATCAACAAAAAATATATATTTGGCTATTATCTCCACTCAGCACTGTTCGGTTATTGATGGATGGAGGTGTGGCATATGGAAGTGGACCATCCAACTAAAAATAAAACTATTCACCTGGCTGGCAATTGAGGGTAAGATACACACATGGGATACTTTGCAGAGAAAAGGATGGGAAGGTCCTAGTCAATGTCCATTATGCGGGTGTTATGCCGAAGACATAAACCATCTATTCATCACATGCTTTTTCACCAAATCAATTTGGAAAAGATTAAAAACCCTCATGATTTTAAAGGATGTATGGAAAGGCCCATCATTGTCGGATTGTTTTAAACAATGGACAACAAAAAAAACAATATTTCTTACCTTCCGACACTCACCTGTTGGTATATCTGGTTGGAAAGAAACTCTGCACTTTTCAAGAATATTCCCCCCTTTGTTATTCAGGTAACCATTAAAACTATGCGTGCCCTCAATTAGAAGCCTAGCATACAAAAAACTCTGCAAACCTGTACTTGTACTATTTCTCACCAGGCGAGTTACATAATAGCTTGTTTTGATGGTGCATCCAGTGCTGATGGAAAACAATGTGGTGCAGGGGGGTATCTTAAAACACATGAGTCCACTGTTACTAGATGGTTGATGAATTGTGGGGAAGGTACAAATACAAAAGCTGAGCTTATGGGTGTCTGGGCCACTTTGACATTAGCACATCACCTTTCTTATCCTAAACTATATATCCTAGGCGATTCAAAGGTGGTCATAGATTGGCTAAATAAAAGAGGGAGATTACAAGCTTGTGTTATAGAGGGATGGAAGATCAAAGTACAAGACTTAATAAAAAATTTTCAGGCAACAAGCTTTCAACATATTTATAGGGCACACAACAAGGAGGCAAACATTTTATCTAAAAAATCATTTCTGGAACCCGAAGGCAGAATCTCCTATTATAGCTGGCAAAATGGCATGGAGGGCCCCAGAGAACACATCCATCTATTCTAGTGAAGCAATTTTTGGCTATTTTATATGGCGATTTTTGCTATTTTCCATGTCATTTTTAGAGTGGTTTCGAATTGTAATGTTTTTTTGGAGACATAGAATGTAATTGTCTTAGTAATATTTGAAATCCTTCATAGACAGTATTGTGATCCAGGTGATGTAAAAATTATATATCTAATATAATGGAGAAATTTTCTTTTTGGAAAAACCACTTGTTGGAGAAGTACCTTGAAATATGAAAGATTTTAAAAACATTAAATTGAAAGGGGTGCACATGACTCAAGAATACAAAAATGTAGAAATTTCAAGAGTTTCATAGAAGTAATAATAATGCACAAGGAAAAACTTTTCACATAGAAAACCCACCACATAGAAAATAAAATACATCAAAATAGATTGGAAAAACAATATAAAAATCTCTAACACCTAGAACAAATAGAGTGAAAAAAAATTAGGAGAATGAACAATTTTTTTTTAGAGCTTGGAAGAATTCAAGGTGTGTTCCTTCCATTTTGGTCTAAATACATTCTTTGTATGTTTTGATTTCATGGAAAGATTTGGAACAAAGAGGGATAAAACATAAAATGGGGAAGTTTTGAAAAGGAAATAGAAGGAAATTCTATATTTGAGATTTTCTTTTGATTGATAGGTTTGTTTCTTTAAATTCCTTTGTCATCCTCTTTGCAACATTATCTTTCTTTTCAATGTCCTTTTTGAAAAATATTCTCTTTGAAGTTTTTCTAAATTTTGTTTTAAAACTTAGGGTTAATTTTATTTAGGGTTAAGTTAAAATATAGAAATACAAGAGCAACCTCCACAAACCCTATTTATAGAGGAATTGTTTTTCTAAACCATTCTTAGAACCATGGTGCACTAATCTTGTCTTGGAGCATGCACCAATGCGGAGATGGAACATCGATGTGCTTATGTATAAATTTACCATTAGTGCGATTGCAAAAACATAACACCAGTGATGGAAAACGTGTATGATCCATGATTTCTACGAGATCTTTCTCTACAAAAATCCTACGATGAAGACCTTTTACTAACGCTTAATCGCATGTGAACATGAGAAACAAATCATTAAGCATTACATATTAACATGAGAAAAACGATCATAATTAGGTGCATATGTGTAATTAGATCTCTACTTAATCAAGCGAGAATGCAAACAAAACTCACACATATAATTTGACACCGATGTGTTAACGGATTTCACCAGACTTTGCTGGCTACATTTCCTGATACGCTTGGAATACAAATTGCTTTATTATCCTTCCTGTTCACTCCCAAAATAGCACCGTCATTTTGGTCAGGTTTTATGGTGAATAGCATGGCTATTGATAGATTCCTCAATTCATTGTTGAGTCTTCTAGCTGCAAAATTTTAGATTTTGGTTTGACTTAAAAATAATTTGGATTGTAAAGTCTTCCTTTTTGTCATTTTTTACTTTCCACAGCTAACTTGTTTTCAAAGGTTTATTGTGCGCTGTGGAAAGTGCCCACTTTTAGCAGCTAAGGAGATCGTTTCATCAGTTGGCGTGCTGTTGAAAGTGTCAAATCTTAAAAGGTTCTTAAAATCAGTTCTCGAGTGGCGTGCTGTCAAAGATACATGCTTTAAACAGCTAAGGAGGGTCTTCTACAAAGTGGAGCGCTGTGGAAAGTGCATACTTTCTGCAGCTAACAGGGGCTTACAAAGAGGCACGCTGAGGAAAATCAAGATTATCAACAGCTAACAGAGGCTGTACTCCCGGGTTGGCAGCATCAAATCAAACATTTGTTTCCATATCAGACACTGTTAACAAAGGATCGTTTAGGATTTTTGAATTGCAAATGGAAAAATGACACTTAAACTTGCAGGGAACTTTTCAATGCCTTTCTGAGATCCAAATTAAGATATGACAACACCATTGGAAAGATGAGATTCTGTAGATGTCGATCGACTATTCATATGTGAAAAATGGATTTTTTATGACCGAGAAATTCAATTTTGAAAATCTGTCCGCTTTCAACAGCGCATAAGGCAGAATTTTTTACCCGTTAGCTGTTGAAAGTGGCGCTTTCCGCAGCTAAGGAGCGTTTTTTCACAGGCTATGTGCTGTGGAAAGCCTGTAACGGCCAGAATATTA
>JASDQU010236139.1:0-17043 GCA_032191745.1 Picea mariana
GTGGAATTTATATTAGTCTAGATGCATTGCTATGATATGTGGACCAGTGCATGATTTCAGGTAATGACACTGCCCAAAACTGAATAAACGATGACAAAACCCCCAGCAACACGGTGCTACTGTATATTCCATTGTAGGGTGTGGACCCTAGTTATGATTAGGAGGGGTGGAGGCATTTCCCACTGTGTATCCTCCAAAAGCTAAAGTCATGGGAGGACAGTGTTAGGTCCCACTCCCCAAGACGTGTGATGATGACCGTCAGATGCCTGCAAGGGAAGCTTGGTCGAGATAGCGACACTTCCTCTTACGGGTTCTATTTGGAGTTAGGTCAATATAGTTGATGCTCCAAGATATTTTAGCAGAGGAAGGATATGAATGGAGATGGAAGTAGGTTAGGGAGGAAGGATGAGTAGTAATAGTTGAGAAGGTATGGAGATCTGTCTTGTGGTGGAATTTAATGTTTTCTCTTAAAAAAAAATGTGTATATATGAATATTCATAATTACGTAACTAAACCACAGTTGTCTAAATAAAAATTGTTGAACTGTATAATAGTAATTAAAGGATTTCTCAAACAATTGATTGGTTTGTTGTCTTTTATAAAATACTAGTCTTGCTGACAGGATTGGATGCATACATAAATTACTAAAGGATGATAGTTTTGATTATTAGTACATGCACTAGACTTGTATGTACTAGCTACACATGCATTTATTGTACATATACATTAGTATGTATGAGTTTTCTTGACCTACTTACTGTTAATGTCGGTTAATTGTTGTGAATGTGTGAACCATGTTTCTTTTCCTTTGACCATAAGATACCTTAACTTCGAGACAAAGTTTCTTGAAGGGTGGGTGTATGTAACAACCCTAGTAGAATATATGTTTAGGGATTATTAAGTAAAAAATTATTATGCAATTAATTTTTCTAACATATTATTAATTAAACAAAGATTGGTATAATGATACTAATTAAATATTTATTAATTAATTAATTGTTATAATTTGATTAATTAGTTGATAAATTAATTACCTGTCACATTCATTGACATGGGTATTAAATTAAGAGGGTTAATAAATTATATTGTTTAATTAAATGATCTACGTATACTAGGGGATAAGAAGCATTAATAATTAAGGATAAGGAGATTTAATAATCGGATAAGATAATAAATGTGTAGGTAAGGAAATAAATTAGGAGAAAGGGCGGTGAAGGAGGGATATGAGTGGAAGAGGGTTTACAGAAGAGGGGATTGATCATTCTACTTGGATTTTTGGGAGGGTTCTCTTGGATTTGGGGGATTTGCTAGAGAGAGTTTGATTTGGGGAGTCAGGGAAAGGATCAGTACAGGGGGCACCGGTTTGCTGGAGGTTTTGGGCACGAGGGCCAGGATATCCATATGGTATCCTGGAGCTAGGAAGCTGTCCTAGTTGGCAGGGTGAAAACATGGTTTTGGGCAGTGTTTGACACAGTTTTAGCAACGAACAACCAGATCAATGGGGGAATTAACATCGGGGAGAGGTAATTTAATTATTTTTTTAAGTAATTCTTATGCTGTAGATAAATTTTTTAATTTTTGTCGAATATCATATGCTCATATGTTGGTGATTGAATTATTTTTGTATAAGAAAGAATTATATGCTAAATCAAATTAAATTTTGTATTTTTATGGCTACTACATGACAAGTCCTACTAGTTATGTGTACCTAGACAAGAAGTGGCAGACCTAGTTATAGATGTCAAGAGGATAGTGAAACCTCTACATCATTATCTTAGGATTGAAGTGATGAAGTTATTTTTGAATCTACGAATGTTAAAATTCCTCTTCCTGTCCTAAATTCAATGATAATATTTAGCGACCTTATAAAAGATTTTTTTTTTCACAAATTATGGGAAAAATTACAATAATTTTTAATCTAACGGATGAATATTATAATTTCTAGAATTTTTTTAAGTTGACCAAGATGAAAACATTGCAGATTTTAAACACATGTTTTTCTACACCATGTATCTATCTTAATTTTTACTTAAAAGAAAAATCTAAATATACCCTTTTGGAAAGAACAGTTTAAGGATTATGAATATAATTGTTTCTAAATTTTTCATTGTATATTTCTAAAGATATGGATATTTCTTTCACTGAATCATAATGTCTGCTGAAAATATTATGCAATGATTTTTTTTAAAAATTAAATAAAATTAAAAAAAATAATGAAAATGAAAACATGTTATAGGAATTGAAAGTAGATTCAATTTTTCAAATGTTGGTGTCATTTACGAAACCAAATTCTGAGTATTTGTAGGAGTCTGCAACCTCTGAAGCTGAGGTAAGCTTGGGGAAATTCTATGGTTTCTGTTTTCAGTCCCAATTTCATGTTTTCAGCCAAAATAATCTTTCGGCTGAAAGACTAAATTATAACGGAAATCGTCAAAATTGAACAATTTCTAAGGTTTTCGACCGAAAAAAACTTCTTTCGGCCGAAAGTGTGTTGAGAGAATTTTGTCGGTCGAAAGAAATGAAAATACATGTCATATCATTTCATTTCCCACCAAATCATACAAATATGCTTTTAGCCGAACACATTTAACACAATTCATCGGATGGGCGAACATATATGAGCTCAGGGATCGGGATTTCAAAGAATTTATATTACTGATTGCAGTTGTATTCTTTTCTTTCATTATTTCTTCCCTCTGATCCATAGGCTTAATCAGAGGATTGATATCAATACGTGATGGTTTTCTAGAGCACCTAAACAAAGTTTTGAATCATCATTTTTGTTTTTGTTCAATAAGATAATTGATGTTTGTTCAAGTTTTTATTGGTATAACAATTTATATGTTGAAACATAAATGTTGAACATTTTTTCAAGGTGAAGTATTTGTTTGACATCTCTTTTATAGATAACTATAAAAGTCAAGGAAAACAAAAGTTTGAGCAAGAGAAAATTTGATTGCACTCGAGATGATACTTGCCAAAACGAACAAAGGAAAGAGCATTATTGGAGAAAGAGACGAGTACGTGCAAATATTGAAGAAAGAAATGATGATAATGTAAATAAATTTTTGTAACAAGAAGTTCAACCAGGTATTCATGTACATATGATGATCGAGACCATGACACACATTGGGACTGTATTCAACAAGTATAGAATTCAAATTTAAAATATTGTAAATAATATATTGATTGTAATTACAATTTGATATTTTTCAAAAAACATAAATAGATTTGTCTTATAATGTCGAAGAGGACATTGAAATTGAAATTGAAGCAAAAGGCATTGAAACTGAAATTTAAAAAGAAGACGTTGAAACTGAAATTGAAGCAGACGATGAATAACCTATAGGTATGTGTATAAATTTAGATAATACAAGATGAACACTTGCATATATAGTTTAGTGAATTTGTGTTCAGATTTTGTTTTTTAATATAAAATTTAAATTGAAATATGCAAAAGAATCTATCAACATTGATGATGAAATATTAGAAAATGTTCATACTGACAAATTTGGGAAGAAAAAAGATAAGCATTATATAAGATATCAAATTAAGAATATGTATAACACTTTTTTCAAAGATGAATCAATAACAATACAAGCTCAAATTTTACTCTGTCTAATGAAGTCAAGAAATTTAAAAGAAGCTACAACATTATTGGGTATTCAAAAGTCAACAAAGGATATAAATGTGAAACATAATGTATTTGAAAATATAACTAGTGTATTAAAATCTTTTGAAAAATCTCGAAAAAAAGATGTCAGTGTTGCATGTAGAGTGATACAAACAACAATTGTTTCATCTAGCTATATAAAAAATCATTTAACAAGACACATGGAAAAAACGATGGGAATGTCAAGAAACAAAATGCACAAACATAGAAAATTTCAATTGCAAATAGATGAAAATGATGAACTGGCTTATTGGACAATGATTTATAGACAACCTTACAAAGATAGACTTGGAGAAAATGTTAAAGAATTGGCCCGTAATTGTTGGTTGAAATAATCTTGTGTTTCACCGCATACAAGGGATGTGTTGTGATGAAGAATAGCATAAAAACAATATGAATAACATCCAAAACATATATTTCTAATGATACAAATAGAATTGTTCAATAAGTTCAAAGAAGAGCACAAAGAAGTTAAAATTTCCATCAATACATTTGTGCAACAAAAACCATGGTTTGTTACACCCATCACTATTCGTGACACCTGTTATTGTCGTGATCATGTGGAATTTAAGTTGTATTATGACACTTTCTTGGATTTTGGTTAAACTTTATGGCCACTTTCACCTCCTCCTCCTTCCACATTCTGTGTTTTTATATCTGAAATTCTATGTGAAAGAGAAGATGATGATTTATTTTACAAAAAAAAATGTGTTGGTGAAAATAAATTTGATCGTTGTGGAAATATAAGTTTGTTTCATTCAAAATTCATGTCGATATGAATGATCAATCATTTTATAATATAACAATCAATTGGAAGAGATATGAATATATCAACAACAGGGCTCCACATTCTTCAAATGTTATTTCCAAAAGGATTGATTTGAAGGTAGATAAAATATGTGTGATAGATTTTTTGATGAATTTTGAGGAAGAAATTTATAAATTCACCAAGCATTCACATAGATCTCGATAGAAAGATCTACAATTCAAACAATCCCGTGAAGTTTTTTCACCAGGGACAATTTTGTCTGTAGTTGATTTTGCAGAGAAGTACACATTCGCTGCACAAAAAGAAATACAGAGTGAATATTATCATTCTGATCAAGTTACAATATTTGTCCATGTTCTATATAGACTTTCTCAATGGATTCTTGATAACATAGAAAGCACCAACAACAATCGACATGTTATTAAAGAATATCACTTTTATATAAGTGTTGATCGAGCACACGACACACATTATGTACAACATTGTTTTGATAAATGTTATGATTCATTGAAAGAATGCGAAATTGGATTCGATCAATAATGGATATGATCAGATGGGTGTGTGGGTCAGTTTAAATCTTCACGATCATTCTATTAGTTATGTCATCTTCATAAAAAATTAAACATTAGATATTGTTGGAATTTTTTTGAGACTGTTCATGGAAATGGAGAGCACGACAGTGCAAGGGCATGTGTAAAATGAGAAATTCGAAGGTATCATATGAGCCTTCATGTCGATCAATTTGAATGTGTTGAACAAGTTGTTGAATGGTGAAAAATGGCACTAAGCCATGAATATAATCCATTAAGGGATGCACGCAAGTGTGTCTATATATAAATGTTACACATGTACACAATATATATTTTTTTGAACGTGCTCAAATTTATATTCAAACTTCAAACATTTTCTTGAGAGATTTCAAATTAACAAGCTCTTGTCTTGTGCAGGTTTTTTTGGTATATTGGAGTCCAATATGTAAATATATTAGTCTCATATGATGCCAGTACAATACTTGAGGCATGGAAAATACATTTAGTAAAAACAAAAATTTTTCAAAATGTTTTTTCGTTTGATAGAAGAAATGAGTCTTGTTTTTGTTTAGTTTGCATAGAGGACACATAATCCATAGATATTTGCAAAAAAAAAAATGCAGGATATGTTAAATCTTTGAGACATACCGAACTTAATGTAAAAGGGAAAATTCCACTTTCAAGCTCATAGGAGATGGAATCAATTGAAACTATAGTGTCAGTTGATGGTGATAAAGTTTCTGATCTTGTTAGAGAAGGTAATTTTTATGTTTAATTTTTTTCAAATACCTTGTAGATGTACTTGTGTGATAATCTAACACGAACTATTTGTTGTCCAATATATCCAATTATTTGCATGAGATATTTTTTCCATGGTTGCACCTGTAGACAACACTGAAAATGTGAAATATTATTTGATGCGATGCACAGAATAAAAGATTTTGATGAGAATGGTTTTATATATGAAAGAGGATCCATTGTATTGAAAGGATATATTTCTTAAGAAACCCATCAAACCGATACTCATGTACACTTTTAAGACTACTAGTCACATGTCACAAGTTATCAATATAGTCATTTGGTATGTGCAACGCACATAAAGTTAATAGAATTTCAATATACAAAAAAAAAAGGTTAGAAAATTGAAAATGTCTAAAGTCGATCATGAACGAATAATTGAAGATGGAATACCATTATGATGTTCTTAAACAATTAGCACATACACATTCCATAATTTTTTATTTTTTATTGAAAGTACATTCCAGAATGTGATAACTTGTTTTCACTGTTTTCAGCCATATTTCCAAATAGGATATATATAAAAAATGTATGTATAAAAAACTCCATATCATTCGTAAAAAACATAGATAAAATATCGTTCAACCATATTTTATCTATGTTTTTCAACCATTAAACCAATCAAAATTATTTTACATGAGCATTACAACAATCAAAATTGAGTTGTATACCTAAATTGTATTGTGATCATTTTATTTTAAACTAAAAAATTGTTAAACACCATTTCCATTGAACACTTACTTTTTTCAATAGTAATTTTTTCCATTTTATTTTAATAGTATTTCATTAATTTTTAAAAAATTTAAACATATTTTATATTTTCTATTGTAATAATATCTTCTTTCAAATTTTAACTCATTCTAGTTTTTATTTTATTTTATGATCATTATATAAATTAAAGTTGAATTGAACATCTCTTTTATTTTGAATAATTTTTTTAATTATTGTTCTTAAAATCAAAGAAAAGTTAAAAACATCTCTTTCATTTTGAGATTTTATTTTATTAAGGGTATTTGAACTTTGAGGTGAATATCTCTTCTAGCTTTGAGCATTGTTTTAATGAATACATGATAAAATTAAAGAAGAGTTGATCATCTCTTCCATTTTAAGGTTTTATTTTATTGTCACATCTTTTTGAGCATTTTATTTTATCATTATCACACAAACCAAAAAAGAGTTGAACATCTCTTCTATCTCAATATTTTATTGTATAAACATTACCTATCATTGATTTGGATATCTCTTCTATATTGAGAATTTTATTTTTATTACTACTGCACCAATCAAAGAAGAATTGAAAATCTCTTCTATCCTAGATTTGAGAGGATTGACTTCTTTAAGTGGTAATTTTTTTTTTCATTTTTTAAATTAATATTCTAACAACTAAAAACAATTTAAACATCTATTCCACTTGCTGTAATAAAACTTTAATAATAATATCATATATATATATATATATACCAATATATTCATTCTAATTATAATGTTGATTTTCATTTCAAATTTCAAATTATTTAGAATCTCCATTTTAATAATTAAGTTGATTTTCATGTAAACTTGTTTACAAGTGTTAATCATTAGAATTAAATTGCATAAATTGTAATTAATAGATCTTCTCTAACAAAGTTAAGGAAATTAATACAACCTTGCCTAAAGTCAAGTGAAGACCCTTACAAAAATGTGGGTTTATGTGAATAGTACTAAACCATAGCCTGCAAATCATTTTCCTAATGTAATTCCCTTTCATACATGTTATATGAGTTGTACAAGGGGTATGTGTTGTTCCTTGGAATGTCTAAAACACAATTCTTGAATTCATACCTCCTCCTTTGAATTCCACATTGGTTACTTTCTTTGAAAATCAAACACAAGTTTTCTAAAAGGAAATTCGTAGATCATGAAAAATTATTTCTTTTAATGCAGTTCGGACTAACATAGGCTTTGCATGGTTTTTTTTTTTTTAAGTAAAAAGGTGAATCCTATTATATTAAAACTTCAGAAAAAAAAATACACTTGACATACAGGTGCCAGCTGTCCTTCCTATGCAGAAAACCAGGACAACTGGCCTATCCACAGTAGCATGCAAAATCAAACAACTCGTTTCGCCACCCTGCCTGAAGGAAACTAGGGTGCATGTCCATTTTCATCAGTAGTTTAGTAAGGTTTGTACTAACGCTAACTAGGATAATAACTAAAGAGCTATAGCTCTGATAAACAACAAAAGAAATGGAGTTGGAGACCATGCGAAATAGAAGAACCTATTCACCAGAGTCCTCGTAGTTGTCCTTCGCCTTGTTGATGTTGACAGGAATGCCATAGGGCTAAGCACAGGTGGGACATTGTCACCGAGGTGTGGCACTAGATTAGGCTGCGTAAAGCATGTCCAAGCATTGGCTAACGCATACGGCTCTGAAAATTTGATCATCCACCAGACTGTGGACCTCAAAGATGAGATTCAGGTGCTCCGGGTGTAGGAGTGGTGGCGGTGGCGACGAATTTGTTTTAGCATCCATGTCCTGGTGACCCTGCATATTCCTCTATGGCTACAAGTCGATGTTGCTTTTCGGTAGCTCCTCCTCTACTAGGCAAGTGGCGAACTTTTCATTGGGAGCGACACTGGGGCCTTGAGTCTCTCTCGAACTGGGTGGTGGTGCTTCTTCTTCAATGCACGCCGGGGGGTTCCAATTATCTGGAATGATAAACATTCGACTCTCAGGCTTTGCATGGTTTAAAGTGTCTTCTACCACCATATATTCTCAAATAGGTTTTTCATGGTTTAACATATTGTCTACTATAATATATTCTTAAATAGATATGCAATGATACAATCTTGTATGTTTGACAGTTCAGTTTTTTCTTCTCTGTCTAATGGGTTTGCATATTCTTAAATATATAAACAACAACACATTCTTGTATTATTGGCTCTGCATATTATTAAATAGATAAATAACAACACATTCTTGTATTATTTCACACACTAATTTTTTCTTTTCATTTATTTAGGAGCTCTCATGTGCCTATCTTTGCTTTAGTTTTTCTTTTAGTTTTTTTTTATTAATTAAGAGTATCTATGTAACCAATTTATTTAGAAGATCGCATATGCCTATCTTTCCTTTAGTTTTTTTTATTAGTTAAGTGCATCTATGATCTCATATGCATATCTTTCCTTTAGTTTTTTTTTATTAGTTAAATGCATCTATGTAACTAATTTATTTAGTGGCTCTGATATGCCTATCTTTCCTTTAGTTTTTTTTATTAGTTAAGTGCATATATATAACCAATTTATTTAGCATATATCATATGCCTATATTTGCTTTAGTTTTTCCTTTAGTTTTTTTTATTAGCTAAGTGCATCTATGTACAGGGTCACTAGTAACTAGAAAAAGAAAAACTTTTAATATAAAATTATTCTCCCTAAATTATTTGATGATATGTCAATAGAATCATATTTTTAACAGTCCACAGTGAATATAAAATAAAACATTTAAATTAATACATAGCATAATAGTATTTAAGAGTTTGATGCTTAATTTAATGCATTGTAAAAAGGAGAATATACAAAATATTAGTTCATTACTAACAACTTTGCCTCTTCTTTTCCATCAACTTTAAGAAATCAAATATGAGACAATTAATTGATATTTTGAATTCCAAAATTATGAAATATATGTATATATTATAATCAACGTCTGAATAGTTATGCTGTAAAATACATAGGTTCCACGTCCATTTTAGGATGATAACAAAAACTAAGACATTTAACTCTAAAATTATGGACTCTAAGCCATCATTTTAAGATAGATCACTTCATACCTACAATTCAAACCTACAAAAAAAAAACAGAATTCAAAAACTAAAATTTACAATTCAAACATGCGAAATAATACAAAATTCAAAAATTGTGATTAAAACAAAATTGACATACATACCAAAAGAGATAAGTCTCATCCTCCAACATACTCTTTCTCACAAAATATATTGTAAACATATTTTCCACCACATATAATTTAGACATCTGCAACAATAAAAAACAATAATAAAAAAAAAATAACACATATTAGCATATATACTGTAACTAAATATTAAATAAAAATAAGAAATAATAACATACCCAACCACAGTTAAACAGATTTAAGATGGTTACTCTTCAAATTAAACATTCATGATTTAAACAATTTGGAAATCTTATCTAAAATCTTTAAAAAATCTAAAGAGGAAAATTGTGTTCTTGGTAAAAAAAAATTGTGAGTTAGAGTTAGATAATGATTTAAAAATAAATATAGAACCGTGTATGAAGAAAGTTCACAAATCTCCATATTAAATCATTTTTTCAATGAAATGCTTATCTCCTTGTGTGTAAAGTCTCAAATCCTTCAGGTGAAATTCTCCTTGTGGATAAGGTCTCAAATCCTTCAGGTGAAATTCTCATCCGAGATGATGTTATCGTGTTCTTGGTAAAAAAAATTGTGAGTTAGAGTTAGATAATAATGTGAAAATAAATATAGAACTGTGTATGAAGAAAATTCACAAATCTCCATATTAAGTCATTCTTCCAATGAAATGCTTGTCTCCTTGTAGATAAAGTCCCAAATCCTTCAGGTGAAATTCTGCTTATGGATAAGGTCCCAAATCCTTCATAAATTATCATCTCAGGTGTTGTTATTTGATCATATTTACACAACAATAAAATACTAATATCCTCAGTAGTCAATCACTTCTCTCCTCTTTTGCAATGGTCATATAATCAAATTCCATGATACCCTTTCAAACTAAAGGACTCATAAATTTCCATATTAATCCATTCTTCCAAAAAACTACTTATATCTTAAAAAGTTCAAAAATATCCATTTTAAAAACCATTCTTCTGGAAAATACTTATCTCCTCTTTCTACGGTGGAATAGATGTTCTCAGACAATCTTGCATGTACATGAAGAAAACATAAATCTGCACATGTATATTAAGTCATTCTTCAAAAACCATTTTAATGGGATGTATTCATCTTAGATATAATCAAATTCTCTTTGAAATTATGTGTGAGCTGTATCACATATACAATATGTGTCAGCTAGCTCACATATACAATATGTGTGATCTTATTTGTAAATCTGATTGAATGTTGGTTTTTGTGATTAGTAACCAATTTAATTATGAGTTTGACAATACCTTGGCAAGAAGGAATTCACTGTGTTGTATGTAGAAAACAAAAATGCCAATACTATGCCATCCGGAATGGACAAATCCTTCCCAAATCTGGGTGCTTCCTCCACTTCCTCCTCAATCCTAGTCTCCCTCCCAAGCACACTCTCAGGTACTATCTTCTCCACATTAGCCTATATAACACATTTTAAATTTGAAAATTTGAAAAATTAAATTTAAATGATTATAACACATTAAATTTAAATTATTTTAAGACATTAAATGATACTTGTGAACTCCCACCATCTTCAAACTCTAAAAATGAGAATTGAAACAAGCTTGCCCAAGTAGTAGGACATGTAATAGGGATCTGTGAACAACACAATTAAGAACTAAATCTAGGATTCAATGTGTTCATATTTATACAAAATTATAAATGTTGTTGATCTCTTATTCAAAAGAGTGGAGATTGAACAACCATTAGAAAACACACACCTGATTCAACTCATCTAAATTTAAACTTATGGAATCAAGTCCCCTACTTACTGGAGATTCATTTAACATATCTCCAAACTGTAAGTAATGACAATAACAACTCGATTATTTCTATAGATACAATGATATCTAAATATAAAATTAGAAGTAAACTATCCTAAAATGCATCAACAACTTACTAACTAGAACACATACCAATCTACGGTTAGGTTCATCATTCTGAATGACCTTCTTCCAACCATCCCGAAAAAAAATTTCATACTCCAAAACATCTTTTGATAACATGATATCTAACTGCGCATCTATTTTATAAAAAAATATGGAATGAGAATTGGCTTCCGCTCACGGATGGTTCATGTCAACATCAAAACCCTAAATATTTTCCTCCAAATTTTCCCCGATTGCATTCCTGGCCTCTTTGCCAACCTCTGATGTAGCCTGCAACTCTGAATGTGAAGAAAATTCCCCTGTTGGGCAAGGTACTATAGGTTGGGGAGGCCTTGGAAATGTCGCATTTCGATATGCCTCTTTATGATCATATGTCTATCCTTTACCACTCCCATAATATTTAGACGGTAGAATAGTACAATCAGGGTGCATGTGCAAGAAAAAATATGCAAAAAAATGTCTTGCAAAATAGTGTGGAACTTCATCGTTCCATGAAAATTTTCTATATGCCGCCAAAAATATGTTATACAAATGTCCTGCAATGTCAAGTTGTTTAAAATATTCCACCTTAAACATCTTCCTCTTTGGTACCTCCTTGAAATTCAACATTGAAATGGTGTCTTCTTTTGAAACTCTATTTTCTATTGCCTCTCATTTATCAGGGCCCATCACCTCTGACTTTCGCTGCCTCATTAGATGGACAAAACTGTCGGTGGTTGGCCCCATCTTTTGATATGCATCCATCTAGTTTTCCAATGAATGAAAAACAATTTGCAAACTTTGTTTACTCTCCTAAGGAAGCTCCAAGACCATCAAATCATTTTTCAACCTAATTTTAACACCTGAGCATCACTCAAGTTTCATTGCTTCAGTAAACCCTTCCTAGAGAAGTTCATCTCCAACATCCAAAGGATAGGTGGACGTATACATGTAATCTTTTGTTTCTTGATAACACGGAATCCTAAATCCACCTTCACCCTTTGCACTGACATTTGAATCTTTCTGACAGCCACTCTCTCTTTCATTGTCGTCCCTTACTCTAAAATCATTGTCTACACACACATTTGAAAGTAATTACAACATTTAACTTCACATAAATTTAAATACACAAAAATACAACAAAATGAAACAAAATAAAATAAAATTATCAGAAATATTCTCTTGTCCCGAGGTATTCCCTACATTCGTAGGTGTAGGAGTATCAGTGCACAACCTATCTAAGAAGGCTTCATCCATAGCACTTTCTTGAGCACATTCTGTAGTTGATCTATTCACATAATCATTTGAAAATCTCTTATGACGAAATTGTTGTTGGTCACTCAGAGTATTAGTCGAAGAAGGATTTCATGTTCATCCTTCTTGGGAGAACCTAGAGCATTTGTGAGGAATGCTTGGAGAATCTCGTGTCACCATCTCTCTTCAATATCTATCCATAATGCAGAGTTTATCAATAAAAATGCAGAGATGTACCAAAGTTCAACCAATTAAAAACACAGAGAGAAATTGAATTTTTAATCAATCAAGTTGGAGAGGTACTCGTTCATAAGAAGGTGCAAAGTCTAAAAATTCATCCATGAATAAATCAACTAAAATATAAGTAAGGGTTAGATAGTAGAGAAAATTTGTATCCTTCACTCGTCATCCATGCATAGAAAAGCAGGGCATTTGAATCTATAGGTATTTAAATACCGAAGTGACGACCGTCGATTCAGCTCATGGAAGATTTCTCAGGCATAGATTGCTGACTAAAGGGATAAATGACATAAGATAAAACCACAATATTTTCATAATAATCAATAAAGACCACACATAGAAGTGATTGAAATGAAAATTTGGGTTCCCTAAGGAAAATCAATTCATTAAAACAACAAGCAAGGAGATTCATTAAAAGTTCCCTATGGTTGTATCCACTAAAAAAATGTATTAGAACATTTCTTTAAGATTCCTTAAAACTTCCCTATGGTTGGATCCACTAAGACCACATATAATGCAATGCATTAGAATCCCCAAAACAAATGATTTAATCTTCATAACCTCACACACCCACTAATAACATCAACATGTCTTAATCATGACGAGGTGAAGGCCTTGCATGAACATGGATTATATGCCATTGCTAAACTTCCCATTAGAATTGTTTAAATGTCATTGACCTTTTATACTAATTCCTTTATTATCATGTTACATGGGATGAGTATGAAGGTTGTTTGTATTCCTAATATAAATTAAGATGAGGTGGAGGAAATGTAATATTTGTGAGTCTTAGTTGGAGTTACAAATGTAGATAAAATATAGTCATATAAGGTGGAAATTCACGTTGATTGAGAGAAATCATGACAATAATTTCAAATGTAAGAGGATCATAAACTATTGTAAACATAGTAATGTGAGTTTTAATGGGATATATATTTTGAAGAAGATGCAATTGAGTGATTCTTAATTGTCACAAAATTTATGGTGGTAATGAAGCCTATTTCTACAAATAGTAATGTGAGTTTTAATGGCGTATATATTTTGAAGAAGACGCAATTGAGCGAGTCTTAATTGTCACAAAATTAATGGTTCCAAATGGTAATGTCTACAATGATGCTAATGGAGTAGTTTAAGTGATATTCTTACATTATCTTTGTTATCTAGAAAATGTTTTTGTAGGATGTTTTGTTTTGAAATTCAATCATTCAATATATTTTCAATATTTTCAAATATATTTTCCATAGTTTACTTGTTATAGTGTATAATATATGATGGTTGGCTGGGATTCATTGCTTACTATACAAGAACTTGTTATTCCTTTAATATTGGCACATAAGAAATATCACTTTACTAAGTGGTGCACTCTTATTTGATCATAGATTGGATAATGTTATATTATATAGCATATGAACTATGAAAATGTTATATTATGTAGTTGGATCAGTTGAGAGATTTAAGGAAAAATTGTTGGATAGTTGTGGATATGGTTGAACTAAAAACTTAAATTTGAAATATTTTATGGTCACCTAAAGTTACATAAAGGGACCTAATTGTACTATAAACTAAGAGATTTCTTAACTACAAACTCCCTATCTCCCTTGCTTGATATAGTTTTGAGTTTATTTGTTGTTGATTATTAAACATAACATCATATCCCTCCACGTCAAAAGTTTCACAAACAACGATGACAATCTAGTACACAACAAAGTAATATGTGAATAACAAATAAAGTAGTTTTAAGTCCTCTTCAATTTTCAAGAATTATTTCTCCTCCCAATTAGCCAACCCACACTCTTGCTTTTCTTCCACTTTTATCACCTTCCCTACCACCTTATCAAAGAATCCTCCTTTTTGCTGCATAAGCATCCTTGAAAAAAGGGTAGTTATCCCTTTCTATCCCATATGGCTAACACCATTATTATAGGGAGGTAAAATATAATAAAAATTGAATGGAAGCTGACACCTACATATGCTAACCCTTTAGGATGCATGCCAATAACAACTTAGAAGATACATTCCAGTAACAACTTAGAGGAAGTTTCTTCATATAATTGTCTTGGAGTTTACCTTAATCACAAGTTTAATTGGAATTATAGCATTGAGAAAAGGATCAATGAAGGATAGAAAACATATTTTGACCTTCAAAACAATGTAAATCATTTGAATTTTGGCTCTGGGAAAAAAATAAACCCCTTTTGAGACACTCATCAATCTTTTTATATTACAAGGATTTGGAGATTTCGGTTGTAGCATTTCTATATAATCATGGAGAAATACTGAGAAAATTCAAAAGTGTTTATAATTTACAATATTAAAATTAATATCATACAACCTATCCTATCCTCATATAATTAGTTATTTCCCCACTAAAAGAATGACTAAAACTAGGTACAACACATGTGGGATACGTGTTTGTTAGTTATTCCTACATATCCAACACACATACAATATTATGTTTCAATAAACATGTGTTGAGACACATGATTTCAACTTCTAACATGTCTTTATCCATTTACTTTGTCCCACTCTTCTGAGAATATAGAAAACAATAAAGTCTAACATTGAGTGAATAACTACCCAAAATTAACTCAATAGCATGTGCATAATCATTGAACATGGTTCAATCCACTAAGACCACATATATATTCCTTATAACATTTCTTTAAGTTTCATTAAAAGTTCCCTATGTTTGGATCCACTAAAAAAACATATTAGAACATTTCTTTAAGATTCCTTAAAAGTTCCCTATGGTTGGATCCACTAAGACCATATATAATGCAATGCACTAGAACCCCCAAAACAAAGAGTTTAATCTTCATAATCTCACACACCCACTAATAACATGAACATGGGATGGGTATGAGGGTTGTTCACATTCCTAATATAAATTAACATGAGGTGGAGAAAATGTAATATTTTTGAGTGTAACATCCCGCTCTTGCACACTAAGAGAACCTATTCTTTGAGGACACTTGCTCGCAAGTGATCTGGATTAATATGCTATTAAAACTTTTTATTTTGTGTAACATCCCGCTCTAGCGCACTGAGAAACATATTCTTTGAGGACACTTGCTCGTAAGTGATCTGGACTTTTATGATGTTAAAACATTTATCCTTGATTATGATGCGTTATGATAGATGAGATGATGTTTTACTGCTTGATGTAGACATGTGCTATTGACTCAGTTGTATTGAGTGTGCAGGGTTTTTGGACCTTGAAGATGCAGAGGCATCGGTGGAACCCCCTTGGACTCCAGATTGAGTCAAGGAGTGTGCTATTGGGTTGATTTATTTACTGTGATAGTTCATTGATTTGATGATATGATGTTGACATGTTCTGACACGATTGTTGATGATGCAGGCTGATGATAGCTTGCCGACCAGACTCACATATGGATTAAAGGGGCCACACACGATTTCCAGAGAGATTGAGGGAGAGGTGTGGACAACAGCCCTACCATATCCTACTAGCACTCTTGTCATGGCTTGAAATGTAGGTTAACGATTACCTAGTTCGAAAGGATCCACAATGCCATGAGGGCATACTGCGACAGTCGCTCACGATGATTCTAAAGGGTGTGCAATAAGGTGGGGGCCTTATTCCTTAGAGCCCTTAGTCTCCCACAAGTTCACTTGGTGGAGTGTTAACTCCAGGGGTTATAGATGTCTACCAATCCGTCAAGTTGGCTAGTGGCACCCTTGGAGTACGTGGCACATCCTGAAGGGCACGTTAATGCACAAAAGAAACACAAGAAGCAAGTGGCACCCTTGGAGCACGTGGTGCATCCTGAAGGGCACGTCGTGCAAAGGAAACGAACGATGCGAGTGGCACCCTTGGAGCACGTGGTGTGTCCTGAAGGTCACGTCGCAATGATGTTGATGAAGGAAACAAACCTAAACATCCCTAAGACATTAACACCTTAAGAAATCCTTAAACAACTTCCCTAACCAAGTGTCGCCCAGTTCAGAATCTAAGTCCTAAGTCTAAAACTTTTTAGGG
>JASDQU010236140.1:493-13482 GCA_032191745.1 Picea mariana
ATTACTGTACATGTTTGACTCATGTTGCCATCAATGAAAATACACAATCAATAATGCCAACATACCGAGTATGTAATCATAACTAGTGTATATATACCTTGCATGTGCACTAATAACATACAATCAATCCTTCTAATGCACAATGAGTTTGTGTCCACAATTAAATGCATTATCTAATAACTTTTATTAACATAAACCACAATAATTCAACAATCATGTTATATTGATCATCACACCACAATTATAGGAAATGGACTAGACACGTGTTTTAAGCATAGCAAGAAATTATACAAGGAAGTAAAAAGTTGCATAAGCAATCCCCATTAGGATCTTTATTAACTCATAATCATCGCTCCTCCTAAATACGTACTTCCATCTCCCATCTTCCATCATTTTCTTTGTTGCAATATGTTGGAGTGTCGACTATAATGACTCAACTCGAGATACAACCCTAAGGTGAATGCATTAACTATATTGATCTTACTTCCTTAGAGGTAATCGATAGTCAACGTCGCACGTTTAGTGGAGAGTGGCTAACACAACCCTTCCACAACTTCAGGTTTTAGAGGATACTCGACATGCAACACCTCCATAAATCCTAATAGAATTGGGGTTAACACCTTAACATCAAACCATATTGTAGAACCATTGTTCTTGGAGGCACGTCACTGGATAACCACTTTAGGAGAGCTATGCATCTTGTCAAAGTCACATTTACCCACATATCATAACAGTGTTTGGAAACATCAACTAAATCATAAATAAAACTTACAACATACAACTATCTTGCCAATGTCTACAACATCTATGTTACCTCGACACTACAACTATTTGATTATTGCATAGCCCATCAACCTATATGTTAGCTCACCAATAACTCACACACACACACACACACACACTTAGCTCACCAATAACTCTCACACACAAACACATATATATTTCATGTGATAATCCATATTTTGTATTGACATTCAAGTAGGCAATGTTTATTGATTTACATTATGCATTGCCTTTACAATACATTCATAACATAAATTTAAATTGTTATCCATGTACTTGAATTTCACATTTTAAATTGCACGTTGAAAAGGAATCATGTCACCATCATCATTAAGAACATAAAATGGTAAAATCATATACTATCAATATATAAGTAGGTCCAGAATTTTGTGATTGTACATTTGTGTAATGCACTGATTAGATTAGTTGCAAGCGTTTTGTTTTTTTTAAATAGGAAAAGTATTTATGTGTTATCACCAATATTTTTGGTAGGGAATTATCCCATTAGCAATTTTATTTATGTTAAATGACGTAAAGGACTACCATTGAATTTTCATGAATATTATTATATCCTATCGTGGGTAGAAATGGCACAATTTTATAAGGAATAGAGCTAGTGTCTCGCTCCCTGCATGCTCCTCCTGACCCCTTCTCGCTCGAATGCACTCCTCCCCTAGAGGGGCCTCCACCTCTCGTCCTCCTCCCCCTCCCCCCTCCCCGGATATTGTTGCCTTCACATCCCTGATCGCCTCTCTACCCAAGTAAGGAAAGCACACCCCTCCAAATTTCATGAAGAAGCTCGATAAAATTCCCTCAGTTCAGATTCAAGGAAGCTCCAAAACCCTTCCATTGAAATTTGTTGATCATGCTCTCATTGGTTAGTTCACGGGAATTCGGTCGTCACCGCGTGCAATGACAATCTAGATCGATAAGAACTTTAATCCCCATTTGAAAGGTAACCCCTCTCATTTTCTATGTGGAAGGGTTTTCTTTTGCTTTTTTATTCGAAGAAAAATCAGATCGGTATCTCATATTCAGAAGCGACCCATATTTCATGGGCTCAAGAGGTATGTACCTAAACAGTTGGACTCCATATTTCAACCGATAAAATGACATTCCCAATGTAGTTCCTATCTGGTTCTGCCTTCCCTTCCTTCCCTTCATTGTTGGAATGATGAAACGATTCGCAACATAGGAAACACCCTAGGAAAATTCATAGACAGAGTCGACCCAAAGGACAACCACCAATCCTGTGCTTGAATCTGTGTTGAAGTCGACATAAAAAAAGGACTGGTAGAAGTTGTAAACCTCACTCTTGACAACTGGACCTATCTGGAGCAAGTTGACTATGAACAATTACTCTTTAAATGCAAAGTGTGTCATGAGTATGGACATTTCGCTAAAAATTGTCCAAAATCCCTTCCTGAAAATCCTCCTAAAGAGACAAAGCAATGGGAAGCAACCAAAAAGGAAAAAACAATCCCGACAGGTAGAAAATCCACCCAAGTCCCCTTCATCTGCTCCCTCCTCCTCTACTTCTGAACCTACCCAAGGCCATGATCCCCCCCCCCCGCCCCGATCACTATGTCTAAAAACCATGAATTAGTCCTTGAAGAGCCCCCTTCCAATCATTCTTAGTCCATCCCTCCTCCTAATCGAGGAAATCTCAGAGGAGGGTTCAAATTCAAACTCCCACCCCTCCCCAATCAAGAAAGTAGGATGAAAGTCCAACCTGCAAAAACGTGAAGCAACAACCATAAAATAGATCTAACTGTGAAAGCAGATAACTTTAGATCCGCACACCAAGAAAGAAACAAGAAATACAAKAATTTAGAGTGGACCCAACCCCCACAAAGGGGGAAACTCCAAGTCTTCTAAATGATAAAATCCATCTCCTGGAATTGCAGGGGACAAGCAAGTCGTCACAATCTCTCGTTGATTCGTGACCTAATTAAGTCATAAAACCCGCAAGTCCTTCTGCTCCAGGAGACAAAACTAAAGGATGTTGACATCCTCCAAGAAAGTAATTACATCTGGTGCACATGCAAAAGAGTAACAGTAAACTTGAGAGGAGCCTCAGGGGGCATTTGTACTCTTTGGAATCCAAGAATTTTCAACCTGCAAAGTTGGCAGTCCACAACCCACTAGATCCAAGCAACTCTTCTTCACCAGCCTATGGGTAAGACCTTCTCAATTTTTAATGTGTACATGCGTTCCATCTACCATGAAAAAATAGAATGATGGAACTCCTTGCAGGATCTATGTGATCACTTTGAACAAAAAGATCTTATTTTTGCAGATGATTTCAACACCACTCTTCATCCAAAAGAAAAAGAAAATGGTGGCTCTCTCATTCGAGACCCCTCAAGAGACTACTTAGATGACCTTATTTCCTCTTCCAATCTCATGGACATTAAACCCTTTAATGGTCGATTTACTTGGTCAAATAGACGTGTGGGACCAAGCCATATTGTCGCCCACCTCGATCGCTTCTTTCTTAGGAGCTCTTTCCTTGATGTTACCATGTCCCCCTCCTCTTGTATTCTCCCTTGGTCGGGCTTTGATCACCATCCCATTTCCCTTTGTCTCTCCCCCTCATCCTTTGTGGATCTTGGACCCTTCCTTCTTTGAGATTGTTTCTTCTGCTTGGAAGTGTTGGACAAAGGGCTCCCCAAATTTTATTTGCAAACAAAAACTCAAAAGAACTAAGAATTATCTTAAAGAATGGGATAAATCCAAAAAAGAAAAAGACTTGGATATTAAAAATAAGACAATTAGAGCAATGGAAGAAACCATAAGAAAAATGGAAAATGAAGCTATCACCCATTCTCTCCTTATTGAGAAACATCAAAATTTTATAGAGTATCAAAATGTTTTGCATTCAGAGGAAGAACAATGGAGGCTCAAATCAAGAAGTCTATGGCTTAAATCAAGGGATCGAAACACCAAATTTTTCCAAAGACAAGCCAAAGCCAGACTCTCAAGAAACAAAGTAATTGAGATCACTAGAGAGGACGGGACCAAAACAAATTATTTCCATCAAATATGGAAGGAAGCAAAAAGACACTTTGAAAACCTTATAAATGAGGAAGGAAAGGTTGATATAAATATCCAAGAAGTCCTACTAAACAACATTCTAGCAGTAATTGAGCAAGAAGACAAAAGTAAGTTGAATCAAGAAGTCTTGGAGAAAGAAATTCATGAGGCCCTCTTTCAATTGCATCCAGAGAAAGCTACAGGCCTTGATGGTTTCAACGCACACTTCTTTCAAAAGTACTGGCACATAATCAAGACAAACCTCCTGCGAATGATACAATATGTTCAGAAATCTGCAAAACTTGGTGGCAATAATAACTCCATTTTTCTTGCTCTCATCCCTAAGGAATCTAGCCCCTCCTCTTTTTCCATATTCAGACCCGTTTCCCTCTATAACGTATCCTACAAACTTGTCTCCAAAATCCTAGCAAATTGTCTCAAACCTCTTCTTCACAAACTCATCTCCCCCAATCAAAGTGGTTTTGTTGAGAAAAGGCAAATGATTGATAACATCATCCTGGTTCAGGAAGCAATTAATTCAACCAGGGAGCATGGGGATTGAGGTATGATTATTAAAATAGACATGGAAAATGTTTTTGATAGGTTTAGACATGGCTTCTTGTTTGTCATGTTAACGAGATTTGGATTCAGCCCGAAAATACTCTCATGGATTTTAGCATGTATATCAAATCCCTGGATTGACCTGCTGATAAATGGTAGGCATATTGAGTTCTTCAAGAGATCTTGAGGATTTTCAAATGGATGCCCTTTATCCCCCCTCCTCTACATCTTAATGGAAGAAGCCCTCGGAAGGCAACTCGAAAGAGATCGTCTTCACAAAGAAATACCATGTATTAAAATAACATGTGTGCAAGAATAATAAATCATTCACAATTTGCTAATGACACCCTCCTAATTAGTGGGGCTTCTATCACCATAGCCAAAAGGTTTAAAACGACTCTACACAACTTCACTCATGCCTCAGGGGTACTCATCAGCAGTGGAAAATCCCAAATCTGCACTTGGAACACCTCTCCAAGAGCATCCCTATCCATTGCCAACATTTTTCATATCCTCTTCGTTGAAAAATGGCAAACTTTCAAATATCTTGGCATTCCCATTTGTCTCAAATCCCTTCCCAACTCCACCTGGAATCAAATTCTGGACAAAATCAAGATCAAATTTACTCAGTGGGGCTCAATCTGGCTCAACCTTCCAGGTCTCATTGTCCTTCTAAAATATGTTATTTCTACTCTTCCTATCTTTCAATTATGTACCCTTCTTTCCCCTCAAAGTATTAAGAAATCCATCTCCCGACACTTGAGGCGCTTTCCCTAGGAAGGGGGAAAGAATGACATGAAAAAGTTCCATCTTATTAATTGGAACATTGTCAAAACTCCTAAAGTGAATGGTGGATTGGGCATCAAAGATCAATATATTTGCAACTTGGCACTTGGTTCAAATATTTTATGGAGATTAATCACTGGAAATTTAGAATGGTGGAAAATAGTTCTCGTGAAAAAAGTGTTTACTAGGAGACAGACTCAGGTTTTTAGACTCTCGGCACACCATTGGGAGAGGCTCTCCCATTTGGAAACTTCTTTCACCTTCCATCCCTCTTATTCAAAGTCAAATCACTTGGATACCAAGAAATGGAAAATGAATTATGATTGGGTTGGATAGCATCATGGGGAACCCACCAATCTGGCATCATGATCAGCTTCGTCCTTTTCTCACTTGGTTGAATTCACAAGGCTTTAAATCGCTTCTTGACATCTCTAATTGGAGCAACGAATCAGGGCATTGGATTGGCTGAAAAATTGAGAATGTTCCATTGTTTTTCTAGGATGAGGCTCAACTTTTAAAACTCCTTTTGCATGGCTACACTCCCATTCACATCCTTTTTAAAGTCAAAAGAGGTTGGGGTAAGGGGGAGTACTCTGTAAAGCAAGGTTATAACTTCCTTTTAACTCAAGTAGGTCTTCCTCCACAAGAGACGATCTGGAAAAACATTTGGAATACCGACAGTCCTCCTAGGGTAAATTTCTTTAGCTGGCTTGTTGCCCATGACAAGCTACTCACTGGGGAAAATCTTCTCCAAAGAAACATAAATGGGCCTTTCAGATGTGAATTGTGTTGCAGTGCACTGGAAAATTCTCAACACCTCTTCCTCCAATGCCCCTTTACAAAAGAAGTTTGGAAGGTCGCCTTCCAAAATCTTCATCGCAGAATAAGATGGACATCTCAACCCAACAAATTGTTGAATCGTTGGAAAGCTTCATATAGAGGTTCTATCCTTAAAAAAACCCCTTCCCAACTCCACCTGGAATCAAATTCTGGACAAAATCAAGATCAAATTTACTCAGTGGGGCTCAATCTGGCTCAACCTTGCAGGTCTCATTGTCCTTCTAAAATATGTTATTTCTGCTCTTCCTATCTTTCAATTATCTTCCCTTCTTGCGCCTTGAAGTATTAAGAAATCCATCTCCCGACACTTGAGGCGCTTTCCCTAGGAAGGGGGAAAGAATGACATAAAAAAGTTCCATCTTATTAATTGGAACATTGTCAAAACTCCTAAAGTGAATGGTGGATTGGGCATCAAAGATCGATATATTTGCAACTTGGCACTTGGTTCAAATATTTTATGGAAATTAATCACTAGAAATTTAGAATGGTGGAAAATAGTTCTCGTGAAAAAGTGTTTAGTAGGAGACAGACTCAGGTGTTTAGACTCTCGGCAGACCATTGGGAGAGGCTCTCCCATTTGGAAACTTCTTTCACCTTCCATCCCTCTTATTCAAAGTCAAATCACTTGGATACCAGGAAATGGAAAATGAATTATGATCGGGCTGGATAGCATCATGGGGAACCCACCAATCTGGCATCRTGATCAGCTTCKTCCTTTTCTCACTTGGTTGAATTCACAAGGCTTTAAATCGCTTCTTGACATCTCTAATTGGAGCAAYGAATCAGGGCATTGGATTGGCTGAAAAWTTGAGAATGTTCCATYRTTTTTCYAGGATGAGGCTSAACTTTTAAAACTCCTTTTGCATGGCTACACTYCCATTCACATCCTTTTTAAAGTCAAAAGAGSYTGGGGTAAGGGGGAGTACTCTRTAAAGCAAGGYTATAACTTCCTTTTAACTCAAGTAGRTCTTCCTCCAYAAGAGACGATCTGGAAAAACATTTGGAWTACCGACARTCCTCCTARGGTAAATTTCTTTAGCTGGCTTGTTGCCCATGACAAGCTACTCACTGGGGAAAATCTTCTCCAAAGAAACATAAATGGGCMTTTCAGATGTGAATTGTGTTGCAGTGCACTGGAAAATTCTCAACACCTCTTCCTCCAATGCCCCTTTACAAAAGAAGTTTGGAAGGTCGCCCTCCAAAATCTTCATCACAGAATAAGATGGACATCTCAACCCAACAAATTGTTCAATCGTTGGAAAGCTTCATATAGAGTTCTATCCTTAAAAAAAACCCTTTCAAATCTATTTTCATGGCCCTCCCCAAGTATATCTACTGGAAAATTTGGCTTTCCTGCAATCAAGCTATCTTCTCCAACCTTCGTCCTCCTCTTGAACTGGTAACCTAAAAATCCTTGGCCCTCCTTGATGAGTTCTTCCTCTCCAAGTCTAAACCTCTCAATCCCCTCTCCCTCGCTGATGATGAATCCTTATGGTTAAACTCTTTCTTCCTCTATGTCCCCCCTTCTTTGCCTAGACCTTCTTGGCAGCTTCATTCCGAGTTTGAGTTCTTCCATTGGTGTACCAATCAAACAAGACACGCTCTCTTCTTTGATGGCGCTTCTAAAGGCAACCTCGTGGTGGAAGGAGCAGGAGGGTTTATTCTTTTCCCACAAGGAAACAAAGTCCTCTCCTTCCATTGGAGTTTGGGAATAGCAACAAACATCCAAGTAGAATCTTACTCTCTGTTACAGGGTCTTCTTCTTTCCAAAGAGAACAACATTCACACTCTCTCGGTTATCGACAACTCCAAATTAATTATCATCCATGCCCAGAAAGGAATTCACCCATCTGATACTCATCTCAGATCCATTTCTCTCTGTATTCATTTAGTCTCGCATTCCTTCCAAAACCTGAATTATTTTCACGTCTTTAGGCACAACAATAAAGACGTCGATGAACAAGCAAACCTAGCCATCACTAAGGAGTCGAGTTCTCTCCAGGTTCATAATCATCACACCCTCAACCCTATCCCTTGATGCTTGCTTTGAACTCATTTCCCATCCCTGCCCCGTGATGTGGGACCATCTCACACCTCCACCTTAGCACTTGTTCAATGACCCTCCTACCTCATACTTCCCCTCCTCATGAACTTGCCTCATCACGCCACGCCCCAAGCTGTGCCTCATCCTTCGACATCCCCTCCTCTTTAACTTCCTTCCAATGTGAAAGTCCCCTCAATCACCCACCCCTTGCATTCTTCGCCTTCTGGGCCTATATTTGGACATGGATCCCTCTACGTACGTCTGCTCCATCGTCACCTTTGTACCCTGCTTCCACTATGGGCAATAATGGTCTTGATCTTACCAACATAAACATTTTTGCTAGCTCATGCACACATCCTTTCACCGTTATGGAAAAACGACTCACGTACTTCACACATGCGATGGATAATCTTCATTTTCTTGCCACCCTCGCACTCAAAGTGGCTAATATGTGCAATTCTCTGCTCGCTCAGGAAGACATATTCTCCACCTTTGAAGGCGTTGGCTTCATCCTTGTACTTTCAAAACATGATTACATTTATGGGAAAATGCGATGGAACCAGAGAGGAAGAGGGGTAATCACAATAGAGGACCATGATGATCTGGTTAATACTGTTCAAACTCTGCAAATTCAACTCAGATGAGTCTCAACACATGTTTTATCTATTATGGAAATTATTATACAACAAAGAAACGACGAACTGCGGACAAGAGATGAATGTGAAGCCCTCAGACAAAAACTTGAAGTATTACAATTCAACATCATACTTGCATCTCCTTCAACTTCTCCTCCAGTCATCTCTGATGAAGCCTCTTCGTCGGGGCCTAGGACTCTACCTTTGGATCTAAATGTCCCTCCGTAGCAACCAAAAGAGGGGGAACTCGAAAGCTAGGACGCGCCCAACCCTTCCTGAGTAAATGCAATGTTATTTTGTTTATGTTTTAGGCAGTTTTTGTAGAATTTACTCTGTAAAATTAAATGTAGTCAAGAGTAAACCAAATAAAATCCTTTTATGGCACACCCCCAGCCCTTGTCTGGAGCACATGGGGAGAAAAAAATTGGAATCTTTGAACACCTGGATATGTTATGTAAGCTCTTTGCGTTTCACGCAGCCTTTTTAATAAATATTTTTTCTTTGTTTCTGTTAAAAAAAACATATAAGTAGGTCCAAATGTCCACATAGAAATAATGTTCATCGATGAAGCTAAGACCAATAGATACTAAACAAATGAAATATTCAGATAAGACATAATGTAGTTCTTTCTACTAAAATCCAAAATGTGGGGCATTACAAGGTGAAAAGAGATTTTAAAAAATGTACATGTTTCAAAAAGAGTGTGGTGATCTCAAGTATTCATTATACACTTGGTGTTTTTAAAAATATGCATCTAAGGTAGTTTCATATTGTTATTTTGTGAATTTAATGAATGAGAGTTGCATTCATAAACTATGTTTTAATGACTATAAATCACTCAATGTTTTTTTTTTCCATAATCCCGAGTCTTTGTATTACTGATGAGAAGATATTATACAAAAAAAAAATACTGTTGGTCTGCCCGCAGGGAAACCAGACCAAAAACAAAACATGACACTGCCATTTTGAATTTGCTTGATATGTCTAATGCATGTAACTGATAAACTAAAACAAATATAGCTTCTAGTTCCACTATATGTCCTACTTTTCTTATTTAGTCTACTATACGGAGGTGGTAAACCCATAACTCTAAGGTATTTTAACAAAAAAGACAGAAGGAACATCATAAAAACTTAGCTAATGGTTCTGCCTTCTGCCACTAGAACTTGGGGCTGAGCATAGTCCAGATGGGACAAGTCCATGCCTGCCATCTTGTCTGCAATCAGGTTCAGCTTGTGGTCGACCAACTTGACCTAGAGTTGCACTTCGTCGAGCTGCAGGAGAACTTCTTGACGGGCTTCATGGTGGTCCAACAGAACCCTACCCATCAGAGTTTTCATATGCCAGTAAATGTCCACGGTTTTCAAGTACTGTGAGGTCCGCCTTCAGAAGGTGCCAGTATCAGGAACCCACGAGTTGGTGGTTTCTATCACCTCGTCATCATGGATGAACCTCCTCAGAACGCAAACATCTACCTCGACCAATTCCATTTGTATTTGAATTTCCGAAGGGGTGACAGAACGGTAGGTGTCAGCCGATTTTTCAGCCGCATCCACTAGGCGGAAGCCCAACCGGGTTCTGGGTCTGCGCGAGGTACCACCATAGCCTCAACTGGAGGAGCTTCTTCTAGCCACTGGGAAACCAAAGTGCGAGAAGCAGGAGCAAGGAAGTGGAGGAAACACCCACCGCAAGGTGGAGCAGGGAAGTCATGGAAGGAAGTGGGGGATAATAGAGACGAACAACCAGAGAGAAGTAGCAATGTAGCCAAAGAGGAACACAACTTACATAGCCACCCAACACTAGGAGCCATGAGTGGAGGATGCTCCCATAATTGACGAGGATATGGGCCATATCCATCATTAAACAGAGCTGCCCCGCCACCTTCCCATACCACATGCGAAGGACAGGAGGAACGAACAAGTGAGGTGAGTTCCAAGACAAAGCCACTCGAGTGCCAAGAAAAGAAGGGGCCATGAGGGCTTAAACCGCATGGGGAGGTGAAGTGGGTGACAGAGGCGGCTGACATCTGTCCGCAACATAAGGGCCCAGGTGGAGGGGGGGGTCGGGGGCCCACCAACRCTTTGAATGTGTCCCTGACACCCCATACAGGGGATAAATCACTCAATGTTTGGCTTAACTAATAAGCATATAAATACATCAACACCAAGCATAAACAACATAAAATGATAAAAACCACTAAAATTCAAATGTTTTGAGTACACAAATAACTGATAAAAAATACATTCATTAATAACTAATAAAAAATATATTCATTTTTTTGATAACTTCAATGATAAGGTAATTGATATATATAAATATTTGTGGCAAACATAATGGATTATGAAATTGTAGTGAACACATTGGAATATGATTGTGACTAGTAAAGTATTATAATTGTTAATATTATTAATCAATTGTTATTACTATGAATTATGATAGTAATATTTATTATAAAATATAATATTTGATTAATTAAAAAAAATTACTAATAGATTATTGTCAAACTCTTGAAGATGATGATGATTGATACAATCCATTCAGATCAACTTTGGTTTATCGGACCTTGAACAAATGATAAGGAATTATTGTTTGTCTTATTTTTTTTTATTTTTACATTCAAAAATACCACAGAGATGCTTTCATAGATCTCCATAGTTTTGACGAGTTAACAAGCTAGGAAGTTTAGTAGTGTTACAAATATTTTGAAATTGAGTTTTAATGTGAACATACATTGGACAATCTAAGAGAAAGTGCTTTTCATTCTTGCCTTTTTAGTATCATAAAGATGACGAATTATTTCATCCCATGTTGTTTTAGGAATTGTCTAAAATATGAAGCTTGTAAAAATTCATTCTTATTTTATTTTTAACGATATTGATTTTTTTCTTTATCCAAACTATAATAAAAAAACACTTACAAATTAATATTGTTAAATTATTAAATTATTTATAATAATTTTTATTAATTAAATATAATAACTTTTAAAAAACAATATTTATAAATAAATTATTTTAAAACTCTTGTAATTTATATCATCTAGTTATTTAATTATTTTATGGATAAAATATTGTTAATTAAATATAATAATTTTGTAATTAAAAACAAATAATTTAAAGCTATGTAATTTTTATTAAATTATTATAAATCAAATATGTGAAATCCTCTTGAAGAACTTTAATAAGAAACATTGTAAACTTGTGATAATAATAATGTAATATTGTATAATGAATTGAATTATTAGTACACATTTGCTGCGTTGATCTCATTAAAGACTAGTGGGAGCTTTTCAGAAGATTGGTATGGGAATGGTGTACGTTGATACAATAATATAACATGTCGGATTTTTTTTAGCTCTCAACACAACCGAGATACCCACTCTTAGATTGTTTTTTTTTTTTTCGGTTCAGCTCACTATGAACGTGATGCAAATCCATTGCAAACTACGACATTAAAAGTCACAACTTCGACGCATCAAGTGATTTTTTTCGCGTAGTGTTGATTACTTCATAGTATATTGCAAAAATGGCATAAACATGCCAAGAGAGATAATGCCAAATCACGACCTATGTAAAAGGAAATCATCAAAACATGATTGATAAGGTATTGATATGCAAAATTATGACACTAGAGTAGTAGTACATTTCTTTTTTTAAAGGAAAAAAATTGTAATTTTTATTGCAGAAAATAAAGATTATATTCCAAAGGAACTTCAACGTTGCACGTAGTCAACAAAATAAAATTGATCAACATAAGGCCCATATATCATCGGTCATAAGGAACCATGGATACATCATCTATCTAAAAAGATAGTAGTTTATGAAAATATCTACCCATCACCAAAAATTAACATTCATATACCCTTTTGTCCAAAAATAGATATCCTTTATGCACCAAAATTGAGCAAGCTCATTTTTTATTAATTTGTGAAAAGTTGATGGACCGATTGGGAGGTTTCCCTCCCTTCCTCTAAATGCTTCAAAACAATAGTATTTCCAAGGATAGATAAGGCATCTTTTGACAGATGGTCGACATGCATATTATGTTCCTGAAAAATGTGCCAAAAGGAAATATTTATGAAAGTTTGCGAAGTCTCTTTCAAAATTGATCCAATATTTACCAACTTTGACTTGATCAATAACACCACATTTAACATCCAGTTGATGGCTAACTTTGAATCCCCAAAAATTAGGAGGTTGTCCATGTTTAGTGACTTTGTGCTCTGCATCAAATCTAGGAGCGCTTGAAACTCCACTTAATTATTTGTACCCCTGCCCATGTTTCCATAGCCTAACATATGAGCAACA
>JASDQU010236142.1:0-17049 GCA_032191745.1 Picea mariana
AGTATAATAGCATTTTCATAAGAACCTATCTATGGTAACAAGAATGAATAACAATTTTATGGTGATCATCATAGTATGACCAAGATGCCCTGCCCAGGAGAAAAACAAGAAAGATCTCTCTAGAGGAGATGTTAGTTCATTTTGAAAACAAGTACAATAAGCATCTATATCAATAATATTCACATGCTATCAAGTATTAATTACATCTAGCATTAATAGAACCTTTCAAAGACTACTTTCACAATTTGTAATGTAGCAACTATCAACCTTGGTATGTGCAAATTTGAAATTTATCAATTTAATCAAACCTGGAACCTGAAGTCTCAACTGCTATGGAGGGTGCACTTGTTTCTTTGAATGCACTAAATCCAATATTACTGCTTGAACAAGGTCTCTAGTACATTCCCTGCAAACACACTCATGCTTTGCTAGAAGATATAACTTGAAATACATATACAAGTGCATACCTTTGAAATCTCTGTAGCATCGTCCAACTTGTCTTCTAATATGAAACTAGATACCATCTTGACAAGGAGAGGTTAGAAACTGAATCAGAAGGTTCAATGATTAGAACAAGCTAGAGAAATTTCAATTTTGACCACATAATCAATTTGACCAGAAGTCAACCTTTGACTTTGAATTTGACCAATCAACCTTTGACTTTGACAAAAAATTCAAACCTGACATTTTTGCTAGTTGAGGGTACTAAGAGGTGCGCTAGGCTAGGGCACACTAGAATGCCAAAGAAATATGACAAAAACTTTACTATAGGTTCTCGAACAAATGGGTTAGGATTTGTTGCTACTACAAAACCTCACTTCAAATGCAACTGCAACTGGTGCTATAACGAACTTGAGAATGAACTTCCAAATCTACCTTCCAGTGGTTAGACTGTTTGAAGACAATGTGGGCCCATAACCTGTTAAAATAATTGATGTGCTCATTTTAGCATAGACAATATCACAATATTGTCACCCAACCACCCCCGAGCACCTTTAACCTTTGACTAAATTATTCGAGAAATCCATACTAGAACCAATAGATAAACCCTAGCTTCTAACTGCAGAAAAAACTAAAGACAAGTAGAGTGCTCCTTCTCCAAGGGTAGTGCACAAGAGAGAGTCTCAATATCCACAGAATACGTACCATACACAACTGCAACAGCTGTAGCTGCACTACTCTCTCAAACTTGAGCCATACTTAGCTAGTACATCACCAAGAATATCACCAAGAGTATCACCAAGAATATCACCAAGAGAATCACCAAGAATATCACTTGGTAGCTCTAGAGAGAGACCAAGAACAAGAGATGACCATACGTCTGTATTCCTCCTTGCAGCTGCATCTCTTCACAAGACTTGCACTATGAATGGGTGTACAAATGAGCTAAAATGTCCTCTATTTATATTAAACTGTCCAGTGACTTTTCTGGCTGGGCCGACCTGACTTTCTGGTAATTATATTTTATGTTTATCTTTTTCCTGTGGAGTCGACTTGTCTTTCTAGAAGATAATATTCTAATATTATTTATTTTGCTACGCTGACATGTCTTCTAGGGTTTTCACACATTTGTTTAGGGTTTCCCTTGCTTCCAGAATATTCAATTCTAGTCAAAGGTTACATGTAGAGGTTAATACCTCCCCTAACTACTATAACATCAACAGATCCTTCATATCGAATTCAGAGGCTAACTCCCTCTTACACTGAATAATGAGAGGCTCTTAGAGCTTGCTTGAGTCCATACAAGGCCTTCTTCATACATGGTTTTCTCTTGGGTGTACCCCAAAACCTTGAGTTTTCTCTATGTATACTCAATTACTCCATTGAGCAAAGTGGTCTTTACATCCATCTGATGTAAACTCCAACCCATGGATGCTGGAAGAGATATGATGGCTCTAATAGAGGTGTATCTGGCAACTGGAGCAAAACATCTCATCATAGTCTTCTCCCTCCTGCTGGGAGAACCCTCTTGCCTTGTATTTATCGATACTCCCATCTACTGCATGCTTTATCTTGTAAACTCATTTACAAACTTTTCTTCAGGTCTAGGTATGATTTCCCATACATCATTTTTCATGATGGATTGATATTCTTCCATCATAGCTTCCTTTAGAATTGGTACTTGGTGAGATCACCCATCTCACAACTTAATGAAGTCATCTGCTCCATGTTTGAAACTACCACTCTATATCCTTCTCATAGCTATCGTCTGTGACCTACTCGGAACAAGAACAACAAGAGAAAACATATTTCCAATAACATTTTCATAAGAACATATCTATGGTAACAAGGATCATAGAATTACCAAGGTGACCTTCCCGGGAACAAGAAATATCTCCTAGAGGAGATGTTAGTTCATTTGCAAAAAAATGTAATAAACATTTATATCAATAGTACTTACATGCAACCAAGCATACCTAGCAGTAATATAATCTTTCAAATATTGTTGTCACAACTTAACTATCAAACTTGAAATTTGTAAATCTTAACAATTTGATCAATTAAACCTGGAACCTATAACCTCAACTGCTTGTTCCTATGAATGTACTGAATCTAAGATCATTGCTTGGACAAGGTCTCTTGTACATTCCCTACAAAACACACTCATGCTTTTGCTGGATGATATGACATGAAAAGTATATACAAGTGCATACCTTTAAGATTTGCAACATCGTTCAACTTTTCTTCTAATCTAAAGCTAGACACCATCTTGACAAGAAGGGGTTAGAAACTGAAAAAAGATTCAATGATTAGAACAAGCTAGAAACTTTGAAATTTCAACTTTGACCATAAATTCAATTTTGACCAAAAATCAACCTTTGACTTTGACTTTGACCAATCAACTCAAACTTGACATTCTTGCTCACTGAGAGTACCTGTAGGTGCACTAGGCTAAGGCACACTAGAATGTGCAGGAATTATTCCAAAATTCTCGCTTGAAGTGCCCAAAAGATTAGGTTAGGGTTTGCTATTGGTGCCACAACGAGCTTAACAAAGAACTGCCATGCTACCTTCTAGTGGTTAGACTGTCCTGAAGGTGGTGTGGGCCCATAACCTGCTAAAATATTCGATGTGCTCATTTTACCATAGACTATATCATTATAGTCACCCAACCATAGGCACATAACCACACTCGAGCACCATAACCTTTTCTAGATAGAACGATTCTGAAAGCAACACTATAACCAATAGATAAACCCTAATTGCTAACTGCAACGACAACTCAAGACAAGTAGAGCGCTCCTTCCCGAAGGGTAGCTCACAAGAAAGAAAGTCTCCATATCCACATAACAAGTACCATATACAACTGCAACAATTGTAGCTGCACTACTCTCTCAAACTTGTGCCATACTTAGCAATAATATCACCAAGAGTATCACCAAGAATATCACCAAGAGTTTCACCAAGCACCACCAGAAACCACCCTAGAAGATATGCCTTCCTTGTATGCCACTGCAACTCCAAACTTGTGCTAAACTGGCCAAGAGAGTGAGTGTGGTGAGTGAACAAATGAGCCAAGATGTCCTCTATTAATATTAATCTTTCCATTGACTTTTTTGGCTGGGTTGACCTGACTTTCTGGTAATTATATTCTAATATTATTTATTCTGCTAGGCTGACTTGTCTTCTAGGGTTTTTACACATCTGTTTAGGGTTTCTCTTTCTTCCATAATATTCTATTCTAGTCAAAGGTTACACACAACTACCATAATATCAACAAAACCTCTTTCCTCTCTTGTTATCTTAGTTATTGTTAATTGTTAATTTGTTTTATATATCTTCTAAGAATTCCAGCAAGCTCATTAATTTCAATTGTTAGGGTATAGTTGGATTTGCTACTTGAAGTTGGATTCTTTTGGAACCCTTCCTTGTATGGTTTTACATTAATTTTCAGCTAGAGTGGAAGTTATTAAGTCTTTAACATCCTTACTTCCATTTCCTAATCCATACGAAAAAATGTCATTTAAAGGAAGTCTTTCTTGACCTCATTAGCCCTAGGATTTTAGTGCTAGTTTATCCCATCAACCATCAAATATTTAAAAATCCAAAATCCTTTACTTTTTTTTTTTACTTGAAATCTAAAGTGTATTATTCCATATCTTTCTAGTTAGATTTCATTATTCAAATCTAGTTGCTTTTAACATAAATATGTTTATATTCTATACTTGTTTATCACAATTACGAATTATTTCAAGATTCTTATATTAAAACACTAATTGTGAATTGCCTTAAATTTTGCACTTTAAACATTTATCTTTTGTTTTGGGCTACTTAGACTACTATTTTTCACTGAAGAAAATATGGAGTTTAATCTCTCATAATACAAATCAGATTTGCAAATTTTATGAAGTCTAGCCTTTTATACATAAAAAAATTTACATTCTAGATTTGCTTCTTAGTTAGTCACAATTTAGAATCATTTTCAAGGTTCATATATTAAGGATCTCACTGTGATTTTCCTTAAGCTTTGTATTTCAAGATTTATTTCACTTACAACTATTTTTATCTACTGAAGCAAATATGGAATTTAGTTTTTGCATAATACAAATAAGATTTACAATTTCTATTTTTATCTATTGAAGCAAATATGGAATTTAATCTTTGCATAATACAAATAAGATTTACAATTTGATTAAGTCTAACGCTTTGATATAGTCATAATCATATTGTAGATTGGTTTCTTATTTACAATTTGAAATTATTTCAAGGTTCACATATAAAAAGCCTAACTGTGATTGAACCTAAGTTCATCCTAAGAATTCATCTTCATCTTTTATTTGAGTTTTTTTTTTTTTACAACAAGAGTATCTTATAAACCCATTAAAGGAATCACATATAACTTACAAAAAATTGAACTGGGGTGGGGAGGATAACATCCATTCCTCCTAAGTTACATTCAATGGACAACTTAAGTTGCTATTTATTTTCAAAATCTAAAATTTCATATTGCAAACCATAAATCATATTTGTAATTTAACCCATTGATCTTAATTTCATATCATTGAAAGATGTTGACCAAGTGGTTTTCATCATTAGACTCAAATCTGAAAATTTCCCTCATTTAATAAAATAAAACCAAATTTGAGTTTTGATTCACATAATATTAATTACTTTATATCTAAATGGATTTATTTGATGTGTGCTTGGTTTATGAAGGTTAGAATCCACTTGTATGAAACATCACATCTCTAAGCTTTGAATCCTTTATTTTACAAACTTATATTTTTTATTGGATTTAATTTAATTCTCCATCATTGAAGTAAATCTTTGCATTTGTGGTTAGTGGTCTTAAGAGATGTTAAAATAGCCTTTGGAAAATGAGCCAAAAAAAAGGAGATTGTATTAAGGTGACAAGGATACAACTCATAATAATTACATGACATGAAGGTTGCATCTTTGAATTGAGTTTTTTCTACTTAAATATGAATTTAAAAGTATATGAATCTAAAAGCATTGATATCTATGGATTCTTTTGTCTTTCCTCATCTCTAAATAATGATTATCAACAACACATGAACCATAGCAAGAATGACACCCATGTGGATGCCCCACAAAATTGATTAAAAAAAATGTATAACTCCATATTATATATATAATTAAAAAAATTATTAAATTTCAAGGTTTTTATTTTTCCCTTTACAAGAAAAAAGAATTTCCTTTACATTTACAAGAAAAACATAATCGTATTTGACAAGTAAATTAACTTTAAAAAATACAATTTTCCATCAAATTCCATCTCTAACACCTCACCTAACCATGGTCCAAAGATTCCTTTTAATCTAGAGTAAAAGGGTAAGGGATTTAGGGTTAGGGCTAAGTTAAAAAGCGTTGAGGGCAGGTTCAGGGGTGGTTCGTACGATGGAGGTTCTATATAAGAATAGAACAATTTGTTCTTTCTATATAATAGGGCGCCTTGTTTCGTCCGATGGAGGATTTTCTTCAATTGGCAGTCCCTCACATTGTGTCAAATTATTCAAGCAATTTACAGCAATGCTAAATCGGCGTTGTACATTGCTTGAGTAACTTGAACACTATGGTTGCAGATTGCTTGGGTAACTCTGATGCAATGTGGTTGCATATGGCCAACGTGGGGCGCTGCTGATTGATTGGGTAACTTGGACACCAACCTGGAAAACACTAACAGCGAGTACAATATGCAGTTTTTCTATCTATTTTTAATTTATGTGGAGTTATCTAATTTTAATTTATATGGAGTTGCCTGGCCATGGTTTTTTCCTATTCATTGTTCTTCATTTTAGGGGTTTAGGTTGGATTTCTGTCAAGATGGCCGAGTTGGTCTAAGGCGCCAGTTTCAGGTACTGGTCCGAAAGGGCATGTGTTCGAATCCCATTCTTGACATACGAAAACTTTTAAAGGTTGGATTACAAACCATTTTGAATGTTGAAGGTAATTATAGCTCGCTCTCGCTCTGGTTTGTTATTTACCATATTTTTTCCAAGTTTTCTAATATTGTATCAGAGTTGGGCAGACTTGGAATCTAGCGAGAAACGCAAGGGTCCATGGAAGTTGTATGGTTATGTGAGCTGTAAGTTTTTAGGGTAAATATTGGGGTTTATCTTTGGTTTACTGGCGGGATTGACCAACCTAATACTAATAATATATATCTATGTGATATTTCTTAATATGGCATCAAAGCTGGGCAGTCCTGGAATCTAGCAAGAGTGGTCTGATGTTGGAAGGTATGGAAGTATGGCGTTGTAAGCCATTAGTTTTCCAGTAAAGGGTTTTTTTGGTGTAAATTATGTGTGATTTTCTTTGGCCTGCTGGTCATATTGACCAATTTAATACTGTTAGTTTTCACAAAGAAAGGGTTTCTGGCTGGTCATATCGACCAATTTAATACTGTTAGTTTTCCGAAAGAAAGGGCACATAGGGTAAATATTAGCTCTTATATGTGTTTGTCATTTAGCTTATTTTCTCCATGGTTTTAACTATGGTATCAGGGTTGGGCAGGCCTGGAATCGAGCAAGAGTGGTATGATTCTTGGAGCAATGGAAGTATGGCGTTGTGAGCTATTATTGCTTGAGAAAAAGGTGGAAGGGTGGTGGCTGGGCAGAAATTATTTCTATGTGAAGCAGATATACTTGTGTGAGCAGTTGTGGCGCCATTCCCGCAATGTTGATGACTGTTGGAAACTGTGAAAATGTATACGTGGTGCTGTTTGGGTTCCAGCGAGTTTTGTTGATGTGTCGTGAGAGAAATAGACCGGTGGAAGCACAAAAGATTGAATCCCTGCTGGCGATGGATGCTAAATTGAAATGTTGGATCGTGGATGTAAGGGACGTTGGATTGTGTTGCTTTTTACTCTGCCAGAGGCACGTGGATTTGTGTTTGAGGCAGGCCATGTGAGAAGCCAAGCTGGATTTTTGGTGAAAGGTACTTTAAGGTACTTGGTTAGCTTTCATTTGGTCAATCATGGGTTGGGTTTATTTTAGGTATAGTTTATAGGGCATGGTATTGAGTAGTTCACTGTATTCATCCATGGTACATGGTATTTGTATTTTTTTGATGCGATGAAGCATATTTAAACGCTTAGTATATTCATCCATGGTACATGGTATTTGTATTTTTTTGATGCGATGAAGCATATTTAAACGCTTAGTATATTTAATGATAAGATGTCTCAAGCAACTTGTTTTTTGAGCAATTAGCCCAAATTGGCCAAGGTAACAATAGTTATTTATTTAGTGTTGGTTTTCCTTGTAAAAAGATTATAGAGTAAATTGTTTTATAGTATATTGTCAATATCTCAACCTCAACCGGTTTTGTAGCAAAATAACCCATTTCTCTACAAGTTTAGGAACTACCACATGCATTTATAAGAAAATTATCATGTCGCATAAGTAAAAAAACAATAAGAACAATCAACTTGTCTTGTTGCCAATATTCTATCGGCTATGGTGATTCTGTATGTAAGAAATGCATCTGGAGTGAGTTGTCTTCAAAGTTTGTTCTCAAATTGTTCTACATCTATGTTAAAGACATGCCAATTCCAAAGAGGATACCAAAGTTTATAATCTATCTAGATAACTTCACCCTACAAACTAGTTTAAAAGTAATCCAACCCAATGATATGACCTTTGTCTATCTAACTAACCATTGCACCTATTACTTAACACAAATATATGAGACCCCTCCACCTATTACTTAACACAAAGATATGAGACCCCTCCAGTCTCCAAAGGACTCTTATAATTTTCCCTTTCAACTAAGAATCTTTGAGGAGATAACCTAATCCAAGTGTCACTATAACATACGAATAGGGGGCCAAAGGATGCCTTTGCTTTGTAGTTTGTTAGAGTTTGAACCAACTTTGTCAATTTCCTATTAATAGAAACTCTAGTTGAGAAAAGCCCATAGTATGAGTGAAGAAACTCTTGATCCCAACTGAAGTCAAGGTATCTAAAATGAAGTCTACCTCAATCTTATCATTAGTCTTGTCAAAGCCAATCTCTAGGAAAATAATCCTTTATACAATTCCCCTTTTGAGGTTGTAGGGCATGGTTTGACTAATGTATAAGCTCAAGGGGTAGGGTTGACGATGAAATGGGTTGTAAGGGATATGAATGTCAAACATGTTCTTCCATTGCATTTTCATTTGTGTAACATAAAGGGCCCTATGAGATCTATAACGTCGTTGGTGGAACAAATGCTTTTAAAATTTCTAGATTGGGCATTTTCCCAAAGGATTTGGTTGGGATGGCAGTTCTTGTCCAATGAGTCACATTGATACTTGGAAGGTCCAAGGAGTGGATGGGATTTTGCAACAAGATCTATATGGACATTATCCTTTGATAAGGATCATATTGGTTTAATTCTTTGTTTTGTAAATAGCTAAGAATGGTTCCAACACTTGGTTTGACTAATGTACAAGTTTAAGGGGTAGGGTTGTAAGGGCCAGAGATGGAAAACATGTTCTTCCATTGGATTTTCATGTGTGTGACATAAAGGGTCCTTTGAGATCTATAACGTGGTGGGTGGAACAAATGCTTTTAAAATTTCTAGGTTGGGCATTTTCCCAAAGGATTTGGGATAACAATTCTTGTCCAATGAGTCGCATTGATACTTGGAAGTTCCAAGGAGTGGATGTGATTTTGAAAAATGATGTATATGGACATCATCCTTTGATAAGGGTCATATTGGTTTAATTCTTTGTCTCGGTTCAGACTAGGTGCAAAAACAACATCATAAAGATGTCTCGGTTCATACTAGGTGCAAAAAGGCCTTTCAATGGTAGGGTTGGTGGTTGCTTTGTTACTTGGCTGATATTTTGGTTCAACCTAGGGTGCTTCTAATGTGGCCAATGCACAACTTTCCTTCAGGCTAATTCTTCAATTTGGAGGTAGGGAGCATACAAATTTGTTCAAATAAGCTTGAGAGTGTGTTCACCATTAACTAATATGGAACCATATGCAATTCAAAGTTAGGAACCTTCACCTCCACAAGAAAATATTTTTATCATACTTCACATTCTCTATTTGAAGTTCCAAGTTGGTCTTAGACTTCAATTGTATCACCATATTTTCAACTCCCCCCACCTTCCCTTCCAACTTTTCATTCAAATCAAGGAGGTGTTCCCAACAATCCCTCACCCCTTTTTCAACATCCTTCACTTCTCTCATTGTTGCAACTCGATAAGGACGAAAACAATCCACAATTGGAAAGGAGTTACACTTTGATAGAGAAACAATTGTAGCAATACCCCACATTCCATGGTAAAAAAACATTTAGTTGCATGGCCTTTGTTTATAACAATCCTTAAGCGCAAGATAGGTAAATACTCCAAGACAATTGGTTAATGCCCTAAATTCCCCATAATGTGAGTTACCTTCTCTTTGCTATAGGTAAATACACAACATATCCTTGAAGGATAAAATGAATTAATTTCCCACGCTTTGAAAGGAATTAGGAAGCATAGGTTGAAGTCCAAGATATGCCCATTTCAAACCCTTTGGAGATTCTTGACATCTTAGGGGGCAAGGGAGTTGGGATGTTGAATTGGTTCCTATTGGATTGAGTCTCTAGGATGGATGTCTTGTCTTTGTTGTATTAGTCAAGGAGAGTGTCCCACATCCTCCCCTTTGGAATTGTCAACATCCATTAGGGGGTGAAAAGGCCCAAATTTGATTTCCCAATGAGTCCTACAGTGCCCAAAGTTTCCAATCCATAATTTTTCTTAGCATTGCTTAGTGGGAGGGAATTAATTTTTCTTAGCATTGCTTAGTGGGAGGGAATTGTTTCTCCAGAGGATTTCCTTGTCCCCCTAGTTTGTTCTTCAAAAAGCTTTGTCTTCATGGAGGGAAGTGATTGTGGACTTCTTCAATCCTCCCACTTGAGGTCCATTAGAGCCTTCCTTCCTTCGTAGAAGCATCTATAACAATTTTGACTACTTGAAAGTTATGTTTTCTTAGGACATGAAATATTTGGGTTTAAAGCTTGTTGACTACTTGAAAGTTATGTTTTCTTAGGACATGAAATATTTGGGTTTAAAGCTTGTTGGTTGTTGAAGGTTGGTGACATGAAAGTTTCCTCCCAAATACAAGTACGAAACATGTTCCTTGGGCACCAAGGCATATTGTGTCTAATAAATGTGTGTGAGGATTTGTTATAACTTGAAACTTGGAAGGAATTGAATGAACCATATAGGTAAAGTTCTAATTTCACATCACATAGTTCCTTTCACTTTGGGTTAGTGCTTTTCTAATCTTAGGTGGACATTTCTAGTAAAAATCAGAATTGGAATTTCATATTTAAATAAATGACTATGCCTTTATTATACCTGCCATCAACCAACTATTAGTTGAGGTTTGACTCAAAAAAATTTAAAAAATTTGAGCTTTATCAAAGGTATAACATTACAAACTGATTTAATTTATTTATTTTAATTACTTTAAAGCATTTTTTCTGATGTTTGATTGGTGGTTCAAATGATCCTGTTATTGTAGAGCAACCCAAATTTTGCACCTCAATCTTAGTTTAAGGCATAGGTTTGCATGGTAATTTTGCCCCAACTGAGTAATGCTGGAAGAATAATGCTAAGTAATGCTGGAAGAGTAATGCTAGCAACTTGTAAACAATAAATGTTTGTTTTTCAATGTGATATTTATACTATGACTTTACATTGATTTTCAATTTCCCTGATAGCCTGATTGTCGTGGCTATTGTTTTGGCCGTTTGTTGAGTGGCAATGTGGTGGTCTCCATGCTGGACATGGGTATAACCTGGGATTTCTTGCTCTGCCACCAATGCGAATGCACTCTCACCATTTAGAGTGCCTATTAGCAGAGTAGTAACTACTTCATTCTATGCATCTGTTGTGCTTCATTCTCTGCATCTGTTGTCTTTGCAAACACTAATGCAGCAGCTGATAACAGGACCGTCGCTGCTTATGCCTTTTGGTCCGTCGAAGCAAATCCGCTTTTGTTGGTTTATTTGGGGTGGATCTGAAGAGCGGATGTTCCAAGCTAGAAGCCTCTGCACACCATTTGCTATTGTATTTGGGAGTACTATTCGATTACAGTTGATTTTTAATGTAGATGTTTTATTTCTGTTTAATGGCAGGATAATGAGAGCTCATAGTTGTAAAATCCATATAGGGAGGTTTATAGTTGCGTATTTGCTGCGTCATTTTCGTTTAGTTGAGTCTCTATTTGGGCTTGACGCCTGTGTCTAACTATTGCCATGCCCGATTTGAGAGATGATTGATTCTTGATCTGCAGGGGATTTATACTAATCTGCTGTTGCAGTTCGATCATAAAACTAATAATGTTCTCTTACAACTTGTTTTGACACAGATATAACCAGCGACGTATTGCAGCTGTGTAGATATGTATGTTTTGAGCCCATAGGATATATTGTGTTTGGGATAATTTTGAAGATTTGGCAATTTCTTCGTGCTCTTCATTCTTGGCAATGGTGGTAGCTACAAACAGGCACGTCTTCTTCTTCTTTATTTTCAAAATCTCCATAAACCCTCTTCTCGCCTCCACAGAACTAGAACAATGGACAACCCAAAAAAGCATCCAAGATGAATAGACATTAAAATAATTCATTAAATTCTCAAGCATTTTGGTAATTTATTGTCTTCCAACGAAAATAATCAAAACAATGTTTATATTTGGTTAGGCTTGGCCAACTGTTTAGCCTCTGATTTGTTTGAATCATCTGAAACCCATATCTATAAAGTCCAAATTTACTGCTATGTCTGGAAGACTATAAAAGTCTAGAACAAACATTTAAGAATCTTCCCCCCGGTAGACGATTTAAGGTGAGACTTATCCACTGGTAGAAATCTTGTTAAACATGTCAAATACAAGAAGAGGAGTTTGGCAGGTCAAGTATGAAAGTAACTGCATGGGAGTTCTGATCAATGTTCCAACATGTAAAAAGTATCAATCTGGACTAGTCTTTTTGCCAGCCAGTGCTTACTATACAAATGCTACAACATATTTTGAGCAGCCAATATGAAAGTAAACCTCACATTGGGGGCATGTATCATGCACATGGATTTTGACTGTTTGATGTCCCGTTTGTTTCTGTGGGAATTCATCCATGCCCCAGGATGTCAATATTTCCATTCATGCCTTCCTCACAAGAATCCACATTGGCTTGTGGAGGGACCGGGACACTAATCATCGAGTAGATCGTAGCTTTTTCCTTCATACATTTCATGATATTTGAGTTCGAGGACTTCAATTAGTGAACAACACATGCTCACTGTTATACTAAAATTGCATTGTGCAAGACTTGATAAATCCATTATGTTGTTTCTCAATATGGAAATTTTAATGTGCTTTGACACTTGTATAAGTGCCTACAAGATTTATTGCCACTAGGGAAGAACAACATATTCTTTAACATCAATATATTGACAAAAATGTTGCCCGAGTTTGGCTTACATAATCTATTTTGAAGAAACAAGGGCATTCAAAGAAATTTTACCTGGTTATTTGTAGAATCGTTGTTCTATTGTGGAAAGTGTTTAAAATCAATCCTAGAAATGCATGGTTAAATCGAAGAAAACCCAGATGAACTACCTAAACTGAATCGGTGCTTTCAAGTTTCAAGATGGGGTATGCAGATTAATAGTATTGATGTGGCCGTTACTAGTATGATTTTGCCAATCTCTTCTTGTATTGACCTACAAAATAGAGTTGACCAAGGGAGAACTCAGAAATTTCATTTCAAACATTGCTTTGTGGAAGGAATCATATTTCCACTTAGCATCGAGGTTTCCTTTGCGTTCCTTTGAAATGCCTTTTAAATTTAGCTGCATTAGATATGGAACATGGTAATGTCCAAGTAGATGGCCTAATATCCTTTTTGGTTTTGGGCCACAAGTTACTAACAAAGATATGGGTTTTTAAATTGAGTTTTCAAGTCTGTTGGTAGAGCTATAGCATATAGGTTTATCACATTCTTCTTAATGACATTCTTTTTGAATTTTGTTGTACTAAGAATAGTCAATTGTCTCCATAGCTCTTTTGATCACAGAGACTCATTTACTCAGTTTTCTCACGCGAGTTGGCGGATAGTGGTAAATTATCACGGTGTCTCTTATGTTTCCGGTCCTCCTCGATCTACAACTATAAGCGGGTGACGGTAGACTAACATGGTTTTTAAGCAGTATTCAGTTAGTGGGCTGATTTTGGATGCCAAAACATTAATCAAAAGGTTCGTTATTTGGTATTGTGTTTCTCAAGTTTCTCTAGTTCTAGATTTGTATTCTTGTGCTCTGAATTTTGTAGGTGCTATGAATGAATCATGTCAACTTAGGAACAAGAGGATGATCAGGGTGGGTCATACGAATCTTTCCTGGTGTATATTTGTGAATAAATGGTTGGTATTAGGTGTCTCTCCCATGTTGAGAAAAAGGTTACAACAACAATTGGTAACATAGGCTTTGGAAATAGGAAATGATATCTATTCGCTCTCTTTCATTAGCCACATGGAAGCTAATGATTATATACCGACAACGTTTATGCAATATGTTTTAAAGGGGAGAACCGACATTTTCAGGTTTATCTGAACAAATTTTTTGTTGTAGACCTCCTTTTTATTTTGAAGGTATAATCTGTTAATGATTTAGTCTTAAGATTTTTTTATTTTGAAGGTGTAATCGGTTAATGATTTAGTCTTAAGATTGTGGGTGTGATTTGTCTTCCACAAGGAATGTATGAACCTTGTTATTAACTTCAACCAAGCTGCATCCTGGAGCCTTTTTCAATTCCCCCTCTCTCATTTTTGTTCTCACTTTTGCAACATCATCCCACCTGCCAACAACCGCATAGATGTTTGAAAGCAGTACATAAGATCCAGTTTTTTCAGGCTCCAAGTCAAAAAGGTGTTCTGCCACACATTCCCCTAGCTCAACATTACCATGAATTCTACAGGCACCAAGCAAGCCCCGCCACACACTAGCACAAGGTTCTATTGGCATATTTATAATGCACTCTTCTACCTCACTTAGTCACCCAGCATGACTAAGAAGGTCAACCATGCATGCATAGTGCTCCATGTGGGGTTTTATGTAATACTTTTGATTCATGAGAACAAAATATTGCAAGCCCTCTTCCACCATGCTTGCATCACTGCAAGCAGACAAAATACAGACAAAGCTAATGTGGTTTGGTTTTATGTTTGACTGTTGCATTCAACAAAAATAAGAGAGGGCATCTTTACCTTGCCCGTGCATTGCAAACCCAACAATCACTGAATTCCATGAGATCAGGTCTCTATTAATCAGTTTTTCAAACATAAGATTCGCAAGCACTATACTCCCGCACTTGGCATACATGCCAGTTAAGGAATTCCCAACAAACATATCTGATTCATATCCACTCCTGATTATGTAACCATGGAGACACTTCCCTGGTTGCAGAGCCGATAAGTGAGCACATTCAGGGAGCACATTTACAATGGTCACTGCTTTAGGTTTCATGTCTACAAGTTGCATTTGATTAAAGAGTGCCAATGACTCATTAGCTTTCCCAATTTGGACATACCCTGCAATCATTGCACTCCAAGAAATAACATTTCTCTCGGGCATTTTGTCAAACAATCGATGTGCAATCTCTGCACTTCCCCTGCATTTAGTGTACATATCTATGAGAGCTCTTCTTTGCATCTGTTGTGCTTCATTCTATGCATCTGTTATTATACCTGCATAGCGATAGGTATACGATGACATGCAACCTTGTTCTAATGGGAATATGGAAGGAAATAAACAAAAGGGAGTTGATTGGGTAGGTGATATATCGATGGCCATTCAACCTAGAATACTATTAAACCACTTACAAAATTCAATGAGCACATGTGAAACTAGCCACAAAAAAAGTGACCATCTTTATTATCAACATTGTGAATAGACAACCCAATACATCAAATTAAACCATAAATATTGAGGGGACATGAAGTCAAAGTGCATGATCCCTCTCCAACACTGCTCATCGATAGATGTAATCACCGACTAACAATAGGAGGCACCAATACCAAATATCTAAAGAACTTTGCAATTTTGCATGAAAGGGAGTAGAAGGTGGAGTATGGAGGAAAAAAAACAAGGAGGTGGACTAGAGAATAATTGATAAATTGTCTACATCCTTCTCCTTTTATAAACAAGGATGGAGTTATACATAGCAATGACCCAATAATACCCCAGAGAATAATTGATAATTTGTCTACTACCTTCTTCTCCTTTTATAACAAGGATGGAGTTATACATAACATTGACCCGATAATACCCCTAATTAAAAATAGGTGCCATGAAAGGTCATCTTCATGCACAAGGTAAAACTAGATCCAAAAATAGAAAATGGATAGGACCTCTTGAAAAATCATAACTCCTCAACAAGATCAACACCAAGGTTGAATAGATGAAGCCTCCAAAACAATTTTCAAAGTTAACATGATGAAAATGCGTATCATATGCATATTTTCATATTTTATCATTTGGGAGTGATCTAGTGCTCCCACACTTCGATGTTAATTAGATTTATATTTTAGTCCCATTGCCTTGTTCTTTGGTCATTTGTGGACATTAATAAAATTATCTTGTTTTTTAACAAGATTCAATGCACTTGGCCCTATAGAAAATTCATTGAATTGAAATAATCTAAGATTAGGGAAACTATATTAGTTGCTACTTCCACTCACTTTCCATATGCTTATCTAAAATTTTCGAGGGTGGTGTTAAATATTTTATATATCATAAATGGGACTCAAACTATTATTAACATTGATTATGATCATTCTTTCTTAGATTATTCCCATTAAAGAATTAAGAGTTCTTTATAAGAAACTTGAATGTGGTTGGAGCATCATTGAGCTCGAAAATAATAATCTTTGTTGGAATTTTTCTTCAAAAAATCAATCTTATTTGCTCTTTCATTGATTCCTATCTAGAATTTTGCATGGGGGGGTTCACCAGCGAGGAAATACCCTAAAAATTATTTTCATATTGGGGGTTTAAAGTTACTCAAAAGTGAGAGCAATATATTGCTTTGGTAATAAGGGGGTGAGAGGGGTGTTTTAATATACTTAAAGATATAGGTGTTGGTGGGTGTATTTTTTCTATAGATATGGATATAGGTATTTTTGAAAGTGGAGGAAGGAGGAAGTATGAGCATGGCTCGAGTAAAAAAAATTGCAAAAGTTTTTGAAGGAAAAGGAAGGAGGAAGCCTGAGCCAACTTGAGAGTGGCTTGAGCAAGAAAAATTACATAAGTTTTCAAAGGAAGATGAAGGAGGAAGTTAGAGCTAGCCTAAGAGTGGCTTGAGTAAGTGAAATTGTGAGGGTTTTTGAAGGTAAAGTAAGGAGGAAACTCGAGACATCCTACACATGAAAAATCATAGGGGTTTTTTGATCCAGGTGGATATCGGGGGCCACCCACCTTTTCCAAATGGCTCAAAACAATTTTCTGGCCATTTTGGCAACTTACTATTTTTAGCAGGTTTTCGCTTCCGGGGCCATTTTGAGGGCCTAAATGAAGGTTTTTCGAGATCAAGGTTCTCAATGATAGCCAAATGC
>JASDQU010236144.1:0-11379 GCA_032191745.1 Picea mariana
ATCAATAAAATATCACAGTAAATAAATCAACCCAATAGCACACTCCCTGACTCAATCTAGAGTCCAAGGGGTTCCATCGATGCCTCTGCATCCTCAAGGTCCAAAACCCTGCACACTCCATAAAACTGAGTCAATAGCACCTATCTAAGTCAAAGAAGTAAAACATCATGTCATCTATCATAACGCATCATAATCAAGGACAATATTTTTAATATCATAATAGTCTAGATCACTTGCAAGAAAGTGTCCTCAAAGAATAAGTTTTCTCAGTGCACCAGAGCGGGATGTTCCAGATGGCCTCTATCACTTTGTTGGTCGATTCTACTTGGCCATTGGCTTGGGGGTGATAGGGTGAAGACTTTCTATGTCTGATTTTGTATTGTTTAGTAAGGGCCTTAACCAAATTTGAGGTGAATTGTGTTCCTTGATCAGTGACTATCTCCCGAGGTACCCCGAAACGAGTGAAAATTTCCTTAAAGAGAAAATCTACAATGAATTGTTCATTGGATGAATACAGGGCCTTGGCTTCTACCCATTTTATTACATAGTCTGTGCAAACTAATATGTACTTTTTCTTCCGAGACATGGGATTGATAGGTCCTACAAATTCTAAGGCCCATTTTCCAAAGGGTTTGATTACTACTTGGGCTTGGAGTGGCATTTCATCGACTGATGTAGGTCTTCCCATTCTTTAGAAATCATCACAGCTGGCCATGTATTTCTTTGCATCTTTAAAAATGGCCGGCCAATAATAGTTAGATTGTAAGATTTTGTAAGTTGTCCTTCTATCAACAAAGTGGCCACCACATGGGATCTCATGACAGGCTCTGAAGATATCTTGCATTTTGTCTTCTCGGACACATCTTCTAATTACCAAATTAGGTCATGTTCGATATAGGGTATCTTCATGCCATATGTAATTGGCACTTAGTTGAATGATTCTCTGTTTTTCTCTGGATGTCATACCTTGAGGAAACTTGTTGGTTACCAAATAGTTGGCTACATATGCATACCAAGGGGTGAATGTAGAAATAGAAAATAAATTCTCATTTGGAAAATCATCATCTACTGGAGTATTGTCACCTGTATGGATAAGCCTAGACAGAAAATCAGCAACCAAGTTATCTCTTCCAGGCCTATCTATAATAGTGATATTAAATTCTTGTAGTAACAAGAGCCATCTAGTTATTATAGCATTTGTAACAGGTTTATTCATTAGAAATCTGATAGCTGAGTGATCTATGTGCACAAAAAATTTGTATCCTGTTATATAGTGTCTAAACTTGTTGATGGCATATACTACTGATAAGAATTATTTCTCTGTGACAGTATAGTTTTCTTCAGTAGGTGAGAGGTTCTTACTAATAAAGTATATAGCATAAGGAATCTACCCTTCCCTTTGTCCTAACAGGTCTCACAAAGCGGTATCTGAGGCATCTGTACAGATATGGAAGGGAAGAGACCAGTTTGGACCTCTCAAAGCAGGAGCACTTGACAATTTTGTTTTTAGGATTTCGAAAGAGATTTGGCATTTCTCATCCCAATAGAATTTAACATCTTTCATTAACAGTTTGAAAAGGGGGGCTGCTAGGTTTGTAAAGTTTTGAATAAACCTCCTATAGTAGCCGGCATGCCCTAAAAAACTTCTGATTTCCTTTTGTGAACTAGGGATCTTAATTTGGGAAATAATGTTGATTTTGGCAGGGTCCACTCTTATTCTGGTACTGGAGATGTGGTGACCTAGAATGATTCCTTCAGTAAGCATCATTCTTGATTTTTCATGACTGAGTGAGAGGTTGGTCTCTCTACATCTAACCAGTACCTTCTTCAAATTATCCAATGCCTGTTGGAAATCATCCCCATATACCGTGAAGTCATCCATGTAGAATTCCACACAATCATTGGTCAGATCAGAAAAAATAGCCAAGAAAACGCTCTGAAAGGTAGAAGGAGCATTACATAATCCAAAGGGGATAACCCTATAAACATAGGTTCCCCAAGGTCAAGTGAATGTGGTCTTATCCTGGTCTTCTGGTGAAATTTGTATTTGGTTGTAGCCACTAAACCCATCCAGAAACAAAAAGTACTTTTTCCCAGATAAAGTATCCAAGACCTGATCTATGAAAGGTAAAAGGAAATAGTCTCTATAGGTGGCCTTGTTTAGCTCCCAAAATTCCACACAAATCCTCCATTTCTCATTTTTCTTTGGTACAATAACTAATGGGGAGACCCATTTGCTATCTGATATAGGGTAAATGAAATTGGCTTGTAGGAGTTTTTGGAGTTCTTCCTTTACTATATTTTTCAAGGTTGGGTTCATTCTTCTATGAGGTTGTTGAATAGGTCTGATTTGATCATTAGTGTAAATATGATGCATATAGGTATATGGGTGGATTCCTTTCATGTCAGAGTAATCCCATGCAAATGCATCGGATTGCCCCTAAATCATTTGTACCAACTTTTTTTGTTGATCTATTTCTACGCAGTCATTGATATACATGGACTTCCCAGGTCTGATTTCTATAGATTGGATAGTGGACTCCTTCCCTTGATCTGTTTGCAAAAAAGTGGCTATTGTAGAAGTAGAAGGGTGCCAAATTTCTTGAAATTCAGGGCTAAAGATGTGTGTGTAGTTGGGGAAAGATTGGGGATAGTCAATGCATGCCGAAGCAGCGAAGAATAGACTTAGGATTTTTTCTTCAAAGTGTTCTTGTATTCCTTTTACTTGTTCAAGTGTCAACAAGGGCTGGGTACAGTCCTCCTCCTCATACAGATTATCCAACCAAAGAGGGACTTCTGTGGTTGGCTAGGTGGGAGGAAAAAGGATAAGTTTTTGACTTTCAGTGCCATTGGAAATTGTCATTTCTCCAGATCAACAACTGATGAATGCATCAGCAGTGGCCAACCAAGGTCGGCCTAGTACCACTGGGTGTCCTGGTTTGGGGGATTTGGGGTGGATTACCAAGAAATCCACAGGATATTCCCAAGAGGCCAATGCCACTGTTATATCATCTAAACTTCCTGTTGGGGTGATGACTGATTTATCTGCAAGTTCTAGCAAAGTTTGTGTAGGTCTTAAATTATCTAGTTGTAGTGTTTTCATAGTGTTTACTAACATCACATTTATTTCTTCCCCTAGATCAATCAATGTGTTAGAAAAGGCAACACCATTGATTTCTATGGTTACTACTGGGTTCCTTGGATCACTATACTTGGAAGGCATTTCTATTATAAACTCGAATAACTTTCCTACCACTCGTATGACAGGAGGTTCCTTCCTCTTTCTCCCTGGATTTTTAATGCAAAGGTCCCTTACAATTTTAGCATGGATAGGTATGTCTTTAATGGCCTGTAGTAGTGGGATCTTTACACATATATTCTGGAGTTCAGTCTCTAGATTATGTTCTAGAGGTTCCTCGGTTTCCTTTATGAGCAACCTTTCTGGGTAAGGGGGATTCACTTCATGGGGTGTTTCTGCTGCAAAGGAGATGGGAGAAGGGATTTACTGTGATATTGGGGTGTCTCTTTCTTCATTAATTGGATCAGTCATCTTTTCTTCTCTTTGAATCATTTGGGAACCTATTTGTTCCTCTTGGTTTGTGTGATTATGCACGTGTTCTTCTTGAATGACCATAGTGGGATTTTTTTGTTTACAATCCTTCTTGACCTTAATTCAATTCCATTAAATGGAGCTAGCATTATTACAAATGTTGGAAAGGTTTGTACTTCAACGTTTTGTATAGGTTGTGTCGGTATGTTATTTGGGTTAGGGATAGGTTGTGTAGGAATAGGAGTAGGCCGAGGAGGATTTTGGATGGGTGCAGCCTACATTGGTTGCTGCATGTTTGGATTCATGGGTAGTGCAAGTGGTTGTTATGGTTGTGGAGGTGGAAGAAGAGCACGGGGGTTAAAACCTGGAAGCAACTATGAAATATTCGAAGGATATTGTGGATAGGTGGAAAAATATGTTGGTTGAAAGGGGACATTTCCATATATAGGTCCTCTACACCCCTATTTCCCAAGTTGGGTTTGTGTTGACCACTGAGGATAAGAAATGGGAGGTATCCATTGTTGTTGGGGGTATTGTGTAGTTGGGTCTGAAAACATGTTGGGATTTTGTTGTCTCCATGATCTCCTAGGTGGGTAGGATGTCTCAGGTTCTCCTCCTCCCTTGAACATGGACTTAAGTATGGGAAGAGAAGGGAATTCACTAGTAGGATGGTTCTCTGTGAAAATGCCACAGATTTCAATAACATTGAGGGGGCATTCCTTTTCAGGGTGTTTCCTCCTACACTGATGACAGAATATTGCGAACGCAACATTTTCTTCCTCTTGTTTTCTTTTAATTTGCATGGTATCTAGTTGGGAACTGATGGTGTGTAGGATATCTATTTTAAAGTTTTCTAATAGATTTCCTAGCTCAATTCTTATGACACCTCTGGATGTGGGTTTAGCAATTCTGTTGGTAGGGTCCCTTATACTTTTCCCTGTTTTAGCTTGACTGCGAGAGTATCTTTTACAGTACTCTGCTATGTCCCCAGAACTCATAAGGTTTAACACTTCAATGCAATCATACCTCACCCCCTTTAGAAAGACAGTCCTAAATGTCGCCGTATCTAAGGAAAACTGCCTAGTCTTCTGGTAATTGTACAAGAACCTTTCTAAGTAGTCTTCTAAGATTTCTTCTTTTGATTGTTGCATTTTGAATATATCATTCCTAGCATCGCTAGGTCTGCAGTAATCCTGGTATTTCTGGAGGAAGGTCTCTTTCATACCATCCCAAGACAAAATTGTGTGTTCCCCTAAGCTCATGAACTATCGTAGTGCCAAATATTTTAGTGTGGCTGGGAAAAGTTTTAATTTTTGAGCATTATCTATGTAGTTATAGCTTCTACACAATATGTCAAATTCAAATAAAAATGAGTCAGGGTCTTCTGTCGAATTACCTATGAAATGTGGAAGTGAATATAATGGAATGTTCTTCACAGCAACGTCTTTAGCCATATCTAGTATGGGGAATCCAAATGTCTTTGTTTCATTGGATGTGTTTCCCTCTTCTTCTGCCATGTTTCCGAGCACTATGTAGGGAGGTGGTGAATTTTCTCCACTGAATGATGGTTCCACCACTGGGTTCGCTGGTATCTTTGGTATCTATGGCTATTCCAAAGTTTTGTGTGGTCTTCCAACAATAGATACAACCTCTTCTATTATCACCTCTACTTCTTTTCCAGTTTCTCTTCTGGGTGGGGTCACCAGTGCTGTCTCCTTTTCTTTTTTCCTTCTGTTTGTAATCTGTACAATGGCTTTGGATCTAGTGCCTTTTTCTGTGGTTGCAGTGGCTTCCTTTGAGCTCTCTCCTCTGAGAATTTTTCTTGCACGAGTTTTTGATGAATTAGTATAAGGGGGGGTTTTCTTTGTTGTTTTGTTTTTCTAGTTTTTTTGAGTTTTTAGGAGCAATAAATATGCCTTTATTATCTCTGTGCCTACTCATAAAAAAATGAAATAAAATGAAAATGCAAATTCCTAATTAAAGGTAGGAGGACAACCTGACTTTGGAGAAACCCCACCAAAGTGGATGTGGAAGTTCTTACCTCTCATCTTACCGTCTTCTCTCCGCCCTCAGATTATCCTCAAATCCAATCCAATACTTCATCAAACCAAAAAATATGTTACATGTTATCATTTACAACTCCCCGGCAATGGTGCCAAAATGTTGTTGCGTAAATATGTTCAATGTATATTTCACACTCATTTAAATGTCAATACGGGATTCGTAATCGAAAGATTCGTTACACCATATGTGTTGAGAACAAGTAACCTATCTAAGTCTGTTGCATATAGGAAATAATTATTAACATAAAAATTCCATTTCTAAGGTCTCCAAATACTTCAAAATATCCTCTGATCCTAAAGGAGAAAGCTGATAATGAAACTCAGTCAATCAAAGAAATATTGTTTCAAAGAAACAAGTCTGTTCATGTTAGGCACTTGTATCGAAAAGATGAACATTAAGAAGCTTGTTTCCTGTAATGATTAAAGCAACAATTTCAACCATTCTGTTAACAAAAGCCAATTTCAATCTCATATAACTCAATCAAATCAACATAGGGAAATCCAATATGACTGAAAGACTTTATTACAGCACATGTAAATAAAAGATAAAGTCTCATGGCTCCCTGTGATACTACAATCATGAACTTCAAACATCAGTCCCACACTTCAAATTATGAAATAGTTGTTTTCAACATCTGAGAATAAAATGTCTATTTGATATAACACTTGTTGTTACACACCAATCTGGAATAATGAACTTGATCCTCAATCTTGAGAATGAAAATAAAGACAAATCACACATACACGTTGCTGTAAAATACAAACACAAACACACAGAAAATACACAATGAGGTCTACCTTAGCTGGGGTAGTGGGCCCTTTCCGAACCAAAAAGGAACCTCTTAAGGGGTTACCAGGCTAAAACTTTCACTCACATCCAAGAATTGACATAAAAGATCTTTTGTATCAATCAACTGGTAAATTGGATCAACATTCCTTTACAGTATATATCATGACGAAAAATCCTTGTTGAATTCTTATCGTGTATCTCCTCTTACATTCCTTTATACATAGAATTCCTTATATAAGGTAATCTGATACTACCAATATCTATGAATAAACATTAAACAGTTCGGGAAATTCTAGAATTAAAATTTACATTGAATATTAAGGAGTCGAATCCATCCTCATGACACGAAGTGCATGAGCGATGGAGTCTCTTGCAACTGTAGAACTAACTTGGAAGATTCTATCCAACCGTCTTCTTGAAATCTCCACCATTATCCAAGTCCAATCGATGCATCCTAAAATAGAGGTTTTAGTACCGGATTGCACGCAGTCGCAAGTCTAGTACCAGAACAGAACAAAGAAAGGAGTACCAGAATAATGCACATCTTGGTACTAGATCAAAACTGCCTTGGGTACCGGAATGGATTCGGTACCAGATTACATGGTGTCTGATAATGCCGGATAGACTGCTCATAAATCAAATTATTAGAACTATACAAAATAAAACACTTTTAATTGAATTAATTTAAATAAAGTTAAACAAACATGCTTTAAATCACTAATTACCTCTTGTAGACATGACATAACTATTAGGCATGTATTTTGGGAGGGAATAGTCCAGTATAGGTTTATATCGGAGGCAAAAAGTCTTGGATAGAGGGTAATATAGGGTATTATTTTATGGCAAAATGGAGACTCAACACCATGTATAGGTATAGGACCAAATTCGGGCCTGTACCTGTACATGGAAAGGGTCGAATATGGCCCTATCAACAATCTAAAAAACAAATCTAAATCCTAACTAAAAATCTAAATTCTAATCAAATTTAAATTCTAATCTAAAATCTAATTCTAATCAAATTTAAATTCTAATCTAAAATCTAATTCTAATCTAAACATACCTGAGTGTCTCCCGCTGCTCCAACGTCCACAACACCACCGCTACTCCAACGTCCACCGCTCGTCCGCCCACAGAAAACACCCCTAGCAAACTCCAACAACAATAAAAAATTCCAAGTGCTCTCCGCACAACAAGCTATAACTCGCAAAAACTGTGAAAGGTGTGATGTGTGGGTAATATATAAGCATTTTTTCAGCCGAAATATGTTTTGGCCGAATTATATTTTGACTGAAAAAATGTTACCAGATAAAAAAAAATCCGTCCAGCTAAAATGTTACATGTAAATAGAGGGCATCATCAGGGTGCCATTCGATTTGATGTTTAAAGGGTCGACCGAAAAATATTACTTTCGGCCGAAAAAAAAATCAATTCGACCGAAAAAATGATTTTCGGAATTTTGGAGACCCGATTGTCACGAAAGTGTAACCCACCTTCATGATTCCTCCCATGTTAGTTCCATAATGGTAGGCCATGGGATAGTGGTGGGGCCATGGGTTATCATGGTGGCATCAATGGTCTTTCCTAGATATAGGCAGATTTATCCACAGTGGAGTAGGACGCAGATTTTTTTTTTTTATTGAAAACTATCAAACATGAGTTAGAATTTCTATGAATAACATGAAGTATCATAAGTCCTATGGATGTCAGGGCACCAAGAAAACAATATAAGAAAATTTTGAGAATTTGTTCATAATTTACGACAATAAGGTCAATTTTGTTTGAACCGTCGAAACTCCCCATCAGACTTAAAAACTATATGTAGTAGTGTTTGAATGATTCAATATGAATGAAGGAATTATAAGGAAAAGGGAGACCTTATATACACCATGAAATAACATATTCAAAAAAATAAACAACATGATTCTACATCAAAAGGATATGTGCGTGATAGTGAGCAAATGCTGATAGATTGATTGCTGAAAGATTAATTGTTGAAAGTTTGGTTGTTGAAATATTGGTTGCATTAAAAATTTTAAACATTGGTTTTCATTGATGTCAACACTTGAACAAGAAGTTGACAAGTTGCATGTCAAGGTAAAGCAGTTGTAAACACAAGTTAACAAGTTGCATGTCAGTTGCATGTTAAAGTAACTGTAAACAAAAGTTAACAAGTTGCATGTTAAAGTATCTGTAAACATAAGTTAACCAGTTGCATGTTAGTTTCATGTCATCATGAGATCCTATGTGAATTACATGTCATGATTAGATCCTCATTAAAAAAAAATAATAGTCAATTGGAAAATCAATTCTGGTGAATATAGATTGACAGATTTAAGGGAGTGAGAGGAAGCAAGCGAAGTCCAGTGAAGGAATAAGTTTTCAGGAGATGAGCGTACGGAGAAAAATTTATAGATACAGGTTCCTTGCGTAAATACATGAGTTTTATGAGGAAAAATGAGGACATTTGCGATGCAATGAAGAAAAGTGTAAAGATCCACGAGAAAAAAGTGTAAGGGTCGTTGATTTGTGAAAAATGGTGGAGGATAAGAGATCTAAAAATTAGTTCAGATATAGATTGAAGGTATGTCTTTTTGTGTATGCTAAGGTGTGTATTATAAATAAATCAGGTACATATATGATGTAGGAGCATCGCCAATGTCAAGCGAGCGTGGGGCACACACGAACGCATTTTAGCATGTGATAAAATTGTTTGAAATGATTTGAAATGGATGCACCAAACATAAATGAAGAATTCAAGAAAGGGCATACTTCCATATTGTAAATAGACCTTGAGCATCCCGCTCTCGTCTGTATTAGGTGAAGGCATTTAAGTTAATGAATGTAAGTAGGTAGAATTGAATTCCTAGATTAGACAGTTTTAGGAGTTGGAGGGAAACGGGATATAGACACCCTCCCTTGTATTATTGTAACAATTAGCATTATGATGAGCAAGTAGGGAGTATAGGAGAGCAAAAGAAGAAAACTGTGTAAAAGAACCCTTGTACAAAGATTATGAGATTAATATATGAAGTTTGATTCAGACTCATGGTGTTCAATTTATTTTCTGTGTTGTGCATACTAATTCATATATGCTTGTTTACTCTCTATTATGCATTTGATTTTATGTGTGAATGTATGATTTCATATTTAATGTTTGAAATGTGAAGAAAGGGAGAGTGAGAAATGAGTTTCAATTGTTTCTCTACCTTAGCAAGAGTTTTCTTGCAAGGAGTGCAGTGAAATCGTCCGCAAGGTGTGCGTTGATGGAGGTCAGAGTTCATCTATGGAAGCTCAAAAGAGATAACGTTATTCTCATTCTCGCAGAAGTGAAAATTAAGCACAGGAGCCGTGCAAAGAGTGCGCAGGCTAAGTGAAGTCTCAGTGTTTGCAAACTAAGCAAAGTTGTTGAAAGATTACTGTCGCTGGGAGTGTGCAGAGTCGAAGGGGCTCAAATATGTGGAAGTATTTGAAGAATTTCCGCAAGGAGTGCACGCAGGAATTTTCCCCAACAAGACTTGAGAATTTTTTCAATCAAGCTCAAGAAGGGATAGTGCCTTGAAGAGTTGTGAGGAGGCGCAGCGACGTTGTTGTAGGAAGGAGGAATTTCATGGAAGAACACCGTGTTCATTTCACAGAAAACGTCAAGGGAGCTTTGGACGGATGGAATTCACTGAGGGGAATTCACGAGGTTCCGAGGATTGTCAGATCTTGCAGAGGAGCAAGGAGGTTTATGGTGAGTGTGTTTTTCGTTTAAGTTTAGGGGAGAACAGAGCTGTAGGATCTAGGCCAACAGGGCCGTCAGATCACTCACATATTTCACATCTCAGGGTTTCTGGAGGGGAAGGGTTGAAACATTTGTAGCGAGAGTCACAAAAGCACAAAAGGTGAAGTCTCGAGATAGTGAAGGAATCTGAACCGTTCGTCGGAAGAAGGACATGTGTCGCGACATCACCCGTATCGGGGACTCAGACATCATAGGTCTGAAGGAGAAGTTTTCAACCTTGTGAGTGGTGAAGCTGCTAAGTGGATCAGGGCTACCCATTGGAAGGAGGATAGGTGGCAGAGATATAGAGATCTCGTGAACTCAGAGGTTCATAGGGTGAAAGCCCAAGGATTGAGTGCTCCAAGTCACGAGAATCAAAGTCATGAAGTAATATAAGTTGTCCATCAGAGGAGGACATGTGTCAGAGATCAGAGGATCTCATGAACTCGGAGGTTTTCCAGGTGAGAGCCCAAAATTTGGGTGCTTGAAGCAGCCAGAAGCGAAGCCGCGAAGTGCTGAGGTTCACCTAGGAGACACATGGCAGAACTACATAGTGGGCTTGGGAATTAAACCAGCGAACACATGTCAAATACATAGACGATTCAACACCCCATTGACCTCTCGTGTCTTGGGTATTTGGGAGAAAAGGGAACGAAGGTTTGATCCTTTGACTCGTGAAGTCACGAGAAGCGAGCATGAGAGGAGAAAGGTCAAATATCACCTCTCGAGGGTTTGGGAAAGAAAGGTGCCAAGGCTCGATGGTTGAACTCGTGAAGGTGCAAGAGGTGAAAAGTGCTAGCGCTTAGCCTAGCCAATGGTCACGCAAGGAGGGTGATGATGGAAGAAAGGGATATCCCCATTTCACGATCTCGGGTATCACAATATTTGAGGGGAAGAGTCGGGAGCCACGACCCACAAAATCATGAGATTGTGAGCTACCAGAAGGGACCAGTGGGTTGATAAGTTGCAAATTCCAGCGAGGAGTCAAAAAAGCCGATCCGGCTCGAAGGGGTTAAAGAATGATCCTGTGAGCGGATCTTATTCCCGAGGGGCCGATAGGGTCTGCGTCAAGTGGTATCAAAGCACAGAAAGATTCCTTTGCTTTTTGTAGCAGGGAAAAGGATAATTCACCATGTCACCGAGAAGAAGGGATAGGCAAACACCCAATCTGTCAGAGGATAGGGAAATTCCAAGAAGAATGGGTAGGCAGATG